>PVLD010020030.1:21555-34995 GCA_004027595.1 Dinomys branickii
AACCCATGCTTTGCTCACCTTGCTGCTGCCTTGGTTCGCTAGGCAGCCTGCTACTCCCCCCAATAAAGACTTCTCTCCTGTCAGAAGGTCTGGTCTGGTTCTATGTGGGTCTCAGTTCTATCACATAGTAAATCACAAAAGAATGTTGATACGAAAGAGTTACTTCCATATAGTACATGTTAAAACTTTTTTAAAATTATAGTTACTATATCAGTCTTTCAGCATTTAAAGGGTTAATCTGACCATGCAATCTAGTCTGAATCTATTGTCAGAGTGCTAAGTGAAAAGACTTGCTGGAAATTATATGTACTCTTATCTTCAAAGTAGATCCTTTGCACTATATAAAGAATACATACTTCTGCAATTTATAATTTAACACTGATGCAACAAATTTTGGAATACATTGTATATAAAAAATTGAGACTGAATAAAATGAAAAATAACCTTAAAACAAATCCCATAGCTCCATGTCCAGCGCCCAGAACACAGAGTGCCAGGATATGAGCTCCAGAGGGATTGGGAGGCCTAGCACCTATGGCCTTACCAGTTGGAGCCACACCTCTGCCTAAGCTGGTTCCATCTGCTGGCTGCGTCTTTCCTCAGCCGGCATTCTGTATTCCTGGAATCTGTAAGTTCCTGGGGTCTCCACTGAACCCTTAACTTCATCACCACAGCTTCAGCCACTGCCCCCTTGGGGAAGGACTGCAGGGACTTTGGGGCTCTCACACATTACTGAATTTCCCAAGCCTTCCTTTGAAATCTAAATGCAAGCTTCCATGACCCCATAAGTGTTGCATTCTGTTGTGTCCAAGACCACCATCATTTTGATAACCTAGGTCTGCTACCTAGGATGAGCAGCAGCTGGGCATCCTTGCAACAGGGCTGTAATGGCCTCAGATTGCCGTGATGGCTGAACGTGGTGGAATGAATACTGGGAAGACAATTTTCTATATGGTCTTGCATGAGCAGGGTGTCCATGCTTTCTTCTCAAAGCAGTCTTTCAAATGAGTGTACACCTTTACACTCTAGAGCTTGCAGTGGGAGATACGTGTCTAATTCCAAGATGCCCTGAGTGATCTGTCCAGGAGCAACGTACTTGGCTTTTCCTCAGTTGGACTAATATCTGCAGCATCTACCCCATCTCTGGCCCCATCTTTAAATGTGCTTCTTTTTGTCCAAACTACAAGTCTGACAAACTGCAAGTCTGACAAATCCTTCTGCTTTGCTTTTTGCTCCACATTCTCACCAGAAATCCAGAAAGCCTAGCAACACCCAGAATATTGCCTGAATGTTGTGCTGTGCTGAAACTTCTCCTATCAAATCAAGAGCCCTTTACATTTAAAGAAGGTCTCACACTAAGAATCAAGGCTTGCACAAGAGGTACCTTCTATATAACTTTACTATAAATCTGAAGTTATTTAAAACCAAAAAGTTTTGACCTTGTCTTTCTAGGTAGTTCCTTGAACTCATGATATAGTCCAGCCTGGTAATGGACTTGCAGTGGTGCTCTAGTCTCAGCCTCAGAGGTGCTGGGATTACAGGTGTGTACCACTATACCTGGCACAAAACTAAAAATCTGTTACCAGCAGGAAAGCGAGCTTACTTCCTAGAAAAAGGGAGAGTGTAAAGTTCTGGAGGAAATGAAAACATGGCTTATCAAACAAACCCAGTAACAAACCAAATACCTTACACAGTTACATAAAATATAAGCAAATTTAAAGTAAAACCCCTTTGTCCGTGGAACTAAACCTCACAGTGTATGAGGTCAAAAGAAGGCCAGGAGTGTAGTATCACATAGGAGCCAAGTTTTCTTTAATTTAAACTCCGTATGACAAGAACTTCTACCTGAATCTAAACTGGTTAAGATTAGAGAGCTGCTTAGAAAGGCACAGATGGTCCCTGAAGAACTCTGTTTAAACAGTGCAGAAAAAAAAACACATAATTATAAAACTTAAGGTTAAGCAGAGAAACTAGAGAAATAATTACTATGAGTTCCACAACTTCTGACCAGAAAACATAACCATGTCACTGTGGAGCCCTTCTCAAAGTCCCTTCAACCATGCTCCAGCTCTGCTCTGAATCAGCTGGACTCCAGCACACAATGGGCTTCAGAGCACCACCCAGATTCACAAGGCAGCACAAGTGCCAACACAGGCTCCAGGGCAGACCCAAATCCAAACAGTCCACAGGTAGAGGCTGGATCCTCATTTGAGCTTCTCAAGCATCACATAAACAGAGAAGCCAGTGACAGTGCTTCTGAAAACAGCTGCATCTGCTAGAATGATGTCAGACTTATTTAAAAGTATCTAAGAACTAACATCCATGTGATCCAGAGCAGTGTTCTGCAGCACCAGGCTAGAGACAAGTGCATGCTATTTTGATGCCGGGGATTACTGCTCTTCACTTTGTAAAGGGGTGGCCATTGGCACAGGAAAAATACCATTCACCCTCTAGCCTCCAAGCCACTGAAATGGAAAAACCTTCCTTTCTCAGCCCCATGCACTGCATCCACCCCAGCCCATTCCATTACCCCCAAGGAACAGGTCTGTTACTGCCTTCCCCACAGTGACAGGACAGATGACTGCCCAGAGCCAAATGATACGGAAGATGACCACTCACCACTGCCATTTTACTAGAAAAGAATTTCTGCCCTTGTGTAAAAGACAATGTCAGGCAGGGCACAAAATACATTGAACAAAACCATTTTAGTACACAGAGTCTCCTTAGTGGGGAATGACAACGGCTAAGCTCAACTGTTTAAATTTCCTGGAATCATCCTGTGACTTCAACCACAGTGCTATATTCCATACTAGTTGCAGATCCATTGCATAGTTTCCTGGGTACCAGTCTCTAAATGTCTGTTGACTTTCATATATTACTAAATTTCCCAATGAAAGCTTCCTTTCTGGCAAGTCCAGCTCCACCACTTGCACATGAGCTCTCACTGGTGAAAACTACTCATCAGAACACAAATACACCACAAAGGGAGGTCAGCATGGAGTGGACATCACAGGCTATGAACAGGATACTTTCTACATTTGACACAGCTATGGGCACTCAGGAGGGAAGCACGAGAGCAAGGATGTGTTCAGGCCATCTGCTGTGACCTGTCTCTGTGTCACTCTGTTTCTATGTCTCTCTCAGTCTCTGTCTCTCTCTCTCTGTCACTCTCAACAGTTCTAGTGGTGGAGGTCAAGGCCTCACATGTGAGGTAAGGGTTCTACTACTGAGCTACAACACTAGCCCTAGCTTTGATAGTTTCTAATAGTTGAAACTACCAGAAATCCATCAGAAATTGAGGAACTATATTTACTTTTTCATATTTTCCTTCACTTACAAATTGTCATCAAGTTTTAACAGCTTTGAGTTATGCTAATCCTCATAAAATTAACAAGGACCTTAACATTATTCCTATAAGTGCTGCAGGTGAATGTTCTTCCTAACATATTTTTTGTGTTCTGCCTGATTGTGAAAAGGGATCAGCATGTGATTTTTCTTCAGAGCTATTTCTAGAAAGCATCAAATTATAGGGAGGTGATAGTGACATTGAGGTCCCACCCTAGTATCCATCCTTGCACCTTAAATCTTCATCATGTGCTCACTATAGAAACTAAAGAGCTATTGGAACTTGTTAGCGTGACCCTACAAATACCCCACACTAGGATCTGACTCAACCTGCGGTTCCTCTGCCTTCCCTCCACCTTCAAATTTATGCAGCTGTGAAAATGGGTGTACAGAGGAACCACTGGTGCCAGTAGATTCACATGTCACCATGTGGCCATGGAAACATTGGATGGGTAGAGCGTTGGTACTGGGTTCACAGGCAGCAGAGGCTGGCCACCCTGGATTTCTTTGGTGGGCCCCGATCCTGTCTGATGGAGACTGCAAGGGTATGGGTCTTGGAGCCTATTTTATGTCAGCCTTGATGACAAGACTGTGTCACTCTCCCCATTGCCTCCTTTGCTTTCTAGAGCAGCAGCCTAAGTTGGAACTTGCAGTTGTGAGTGGGTTAGAGCTGCAGGATAGTGGCTGAGGGATGTGTCACCTTTGCCTAAGGTCACCTGCCTGTTCTTCTGGGCAGGACTGCATGCAGGAACCATCCAAAGATGGAGTATGGTGTACCCAGGGAAAAATGTAGCAGAAGAATTCCAAAATGTTTAGCCATGGGAGATGGCAGAGTGGCAAGTGCATGCCATAAAAGGTGCTGCACTTGGGAAGCCCCTGCTCATCTGGTGCTATGAACCAGCCTGGAAAAACCAGACACCACAGGCTGTGCTGCTCACCCCATTGCACCCCAAGGTTTTCCCCACTCTGCTTCCCAGACCATAGGTCTTTAGCTCTGATATAGATCCAAGAGGAAGCAGAGCCTTCAAGCAGGAAGTTTAATTCCCCAATAGTGTATTTGGTTAGTCTGTCTCATCACCTCTTGAATTCCAGAAAAGATCAGTTGACAACTTCTGGAAAATCTGGGGCTAGGGGATTTTGGATTGACTTTACAGCCTGGTGACTTTTACCCATACCGATGTCCTTAATACTTCTCTCAGAGTATAGGTCAGTATTTACGATGCCATGAGCCTGGCCTGGGCTTGCAAAGCAAGCCCCCAGATCCAGTCTTTGCTTGTCCTCTCGACTAGCATGGGAAGAGGCAATCAGACAGGATTTGCATTCAGACAGGGAGCCGCATGTCAAAAATGCAGGAGCTTAATGAGTGATCAGGAATGGCTTTTACTGTGCTTCCAGTCCAGGTGTTATGGCTTGTATCTAGATACCTCCCAATGCCGCATGTGTCATAGGTAGGGAGTTTGAAGGTGGCTGGATTAGGTTGTGTGAATTGAATTAAGGGTGTGATGCTGGACGTGGGTGATACATCTCTTCCAAAAGCCTGAAAGAGATAAAAGGGAGAGTCCAGCTTGCTGCTCACTGCCTTCTGCTGTCCCTTTATTGCCATGGAGTGTTCCTCCTCTGCAATGCTCCTCTGACGTGCTACCTTGCCTGGGAACCAGCTAACTATGGACTGAAACATCTATAAGCTGTCACCTGATACAAACCTCTCCTTCCTCCTTTGAGTGTTGGTATTTAGGCTTAGTAAGGAGAAAAGTAAATGAGATTTTGGTACCAGGGCTGAAGTTGTGGCTGTGACTGTACTTGGCCATGTGGTTCAGAAGCCTTTGGAACTGGATTGTGGGGAGACTTTGGAAAGGTTTAGAGATTCTCATTGAAGAAATAGCCTGGGAATGCTGTAAGCTGAACTTTATTAGAGATTCTAGTTAGAGCTCAGAAGACTAGAATGCTGATGGAAATGTGTCTGGTAAAGACCAGGTTCCAGAGGTTTCTGTTAGGAGGGAAGATTAAATTGGTTGTTGGACTCCAGACAATCTATGTCATGCTTTGGCAGAAAATTTGCATTTTTCTTTTGTCCAGAGACTTTGCCTGAGGTTGAGATTAAGGGTAGTAGATTAACTAATCTGACAGAATGAATTTCAAAACAGTGTAGTGCTGAGGCAGTGGCATGGTTATTGTTAGAGGCTTTTAGCTAGATGTATGCTGAGAACCAAGGGTAAGGAGCCCAGAAGAATAATTTAAAATGTTTTGAGTTTGGCTATAAAGGAATCTCTGCTGGCTACTGTAAAGGATCATGACAATAGAAAAGATGGCCTGAGGACATGCTAAGAACTAGCAGGACTCCATGCTTTGCAGCCTCAATATTGCAGAGGTGAAAGACTTTGCTTTGAGAAGAGTGCCCCAGAGTACTATGTTCCAGAATGGCAGAGGCCTAGGGAATTTATTCCTCAGGATTTGGTTCATTATATTCAACAATCCAGATACTGGACTCCTATGGCCAAGAGAGAAGAAAGACTGGCTACTGCTCCTGCTGGTGGCAGATCTTGGCATCATCACATAATGCTGATTTTGAGTGGATGCAAAATGCAAGAGTTGTGGGGTCAGGAAGGCTTCCACCTAGATTTTAGATGAGGGCCTGTGAGAGCAGATAGTGTGCCCCTAAGAGGACAGTGTGTGAAGTTGAAGGTGCAGTATAGATCCCAAAAACTTGGAAAAGCCAGGAATGCAGATCATCTGGGGAAAGCCACAAGGATGAGAAAAGAGTGAAGTTGTGAGAGCTGCAACCATCTGTAGTGCTGTTGGGCCTTGGAATTCATATATTGGCACAGATTAACCAAGATGCTGGACTTGAAACTATGGGATTTAACGTTTGCGCTGAGGGATTTTTGTCTTGCTTGGGTCCTATTCTTTTCTATCCTCCTATTTGTACCTTTTGGAATGAAAATATTTATCTTGTGCCATTGTATATTGGAAATGCTTAACTTTCTTTTTTCATTTGTATGAAGACTTGCAGCTAAGAGTCTGCCTTAAATCTCAAGGATAATTTGAACTTAGAATTTTCAGCAATGCTAAAAATGTTAGGACTTTGGCAACTCTTAGAGATAGATGAACCGCTCATGAGTCTTTTGTGGGCCAGGTTGGAATACTATGTCTTGTGTATAGATGTCCCCCACAACCTTATGTGATCATAGGTGGGGAGTTTTGAAGGTGGTTTGATTAGGTTATGTGAATTGGATTAAGGATGTGATAATGCAGTTAAGGGTGTGATGTTGGGATTAAGGGTGCCCTGCTCTGGGTGTGAGTGGCACTATCCGAAAGGTTGGAAGAGATAAAAGGGATGGGGCAGGCTTGTTGCTTCCTGCTTGCCCTGTTATGGACAGTTTCTCCTCTGTGATGCCCTCCTCCTCTGTGATGCCTCCCTCCTTGGAGCCAGCCAGCTATGGACAGAAACCTCTACAACAAGTGATCTGAAACAAACCTCTCCTTTTTAAAGAAAAGTTTATTGGTATAATTTAGATGTGCATAATGATCACATTTATCATAGGGAATTTATATCTGTACATGATATGCCTTAATTCCTGTCTTTTCCATTCCCTTCTCCTGCCTTCAACCCTTCTTCCCCTCCACAAAGCTTTGTGTCCATTTTACCCTTTTTTTCTCATTTTTCTTTTCCTCCCCCAGCTCCTTTTTTCTTCTGAACAATTTCTTTCTATTTCACAATATCTATTATATTTTCTAATTCTTATCTACACTTTCAGTTTCTCACAACAGAAAGACAATGTCCTATTTACATATATGTGTCCAATTTGTTTCACTTAAAGATACGGTCTCAAAGCCCACCCATTTAGCTATAAATGTCTCAAGTAAAAAATCTGTTTTTATCCATTCGTCTGTTGATGGGCATTTGTTGTTTCAAAATTTTAGCTATTAAAAACTGCTGCTGTGAACATGGGTGTGTGTATATTGCTGTGGTATGATGCTTATAATTCTTTCTGGAAGCTATCCAGAAGGGGAATAGCTGGGTCAAATGGGACTTCTAATCCTAGTTTTTTGAGGAATCTCCACACTGATTTTCCACAGCAATTGCACAGTCTATACTCCCACCAACAATGGAAAAGTGTTCATTTTTCTCCACATCCCCACCAGCATTTATTATTGATTTATTTATCTTGTTAGTAGCCATTCTTTCTGGAATGAGATGGACTCTCAGCATTGCTTTAGTTTGCATCTCTTGAATAATCAATGGTGTTGAACATTTTTCATATATTTGTTTGGCATTTGTACTTCTGAGAAGTGTCTTCATTTCAAATGCTCATTTTTGGACTGGGAGGTCCAAAATTTGGGAGGTCTGATTTTTGAAAATTCTTTGTATGTTCTAGATATTAGTCCTTTGTCTGGAGAAAAACTGGTTAAGATTTTTTACCACTCTGTGAGTTGTCTTTTCACTCTTGATGATTTCTGCTACCATAAAAGAGCTTTTTAATAAGATGAGATCCCACTTATTGATTCTTTGTAGTATTTCCCATGCCATCAGGGTTATTGCTCATGAAGTCTTTGCTTATACCTGTCTTCAAGGATTCTACCTATTCACACTTCCAGAAGATGTAGTATTTCTGTTTTAATATTTAGATCTTTGATCTATTTTTATTTTATTTTGGTGCATGGTGATAGTTTAATGCACAGATCTAGTTTTAGTCTTCAGCATGTGGAAAGCCAGTCTTTCCAGCACCATTTATTAAAGAGGCTATCTTTCTTCCAGTGAACATGTTTGGCCCCTTTGTGAAAAATAAGCTGGATGAATGTGTTTGGAGTTATTTCTGCATCTTCTAAGTTGTTCCGTTGATCCTTACATCTGATATTTTGCCAGTACCATGCTGTTTTTATCATAGTAGCTCCATAATAAATCTTTCCTCCTTTAACTTTGGGTGTTGGATATTTTGTCTCAGCAACAAGAAAAGTAGCCATGATACCATAGTCAGGTGGTTCCGAGGCAGAGGTGCATCTCAGAAGGGCATGGCAGAGAGAAGCAGCTCATGGCATGGTGGCAAGAAGCAGAGAGAAGGTGCAGGAGGGAGGACGAAGAGATAATCCCTACCAGGCCACACACCAAGTCACTCACCTGACCAGATTCTACCCTCCAGCATCACATTTAGCTACAAATGTATCAGTGGACTAAGCTGCTGGTGATTTTCATGCCCCTAGTGATCCAATAACTGCCCTCAAACCCAACCTATGAGCATATGAGGCTATGGTTGGATATCTAGACATAAATCATAAAATTCCACCCTTGTGCCCCCCCAAAACTCATGTGTATCTGTTTATTCAAAATACATTTAGTCCATTTCTAAGTTTCTAAAGCGCTAACAGTTTCAGCATTGCTAAACAGTCCAATTCCAAAGTTTCCTCTGAGATTTAAGGCACACTCCTAGCTGTGAGCTCCCCCAAAAACTCAAAAGAAAATGAAACCCCACTGATGTACAAAAGCACAGGCAAACATTCCCATTCCAAAAGGGAGAAATAGGGAAATAGAAAGGAATGTGGCCAGATGTTATGGTTTATGTCTTGAGGTGTCCCCAAAGCCTCATGTGCCCATAGGTGGGGCTTTTGGAAGATGATTAGATCATGCAAAGGGGAAATGTTATAATATTAAAACACTTTGCATCATTCCTATAGGCTAATTTTGCTATGTCATTGTTTTTATTTCTCATCATTATGGCCAACTTAGTTATTAAATGTTAATGAAGTGAAAACAATTGGCAGTTTTTACACAATTAAGCAGCGTAATTTTCTAACACCAAAGCTAATGTTTTATGACGTTTAGAGTCCTCTCTGAAAAAACAAGCTGAATATTCTTTTCAGTAATTTCCGTACTCAGTTTTGATTACATTGTATTAAAGAGGTTTCTGTTTATTTACTTTCGAGTTAAAAGACTTATCCACACTTGCAAAGCTATTGCTGCTCAGACTTCCAACCAGCCAGACTCAGGGGGCTTTCAACATGAACTCTGGTCTTTCCACACTTCCCTGCGTATCCAGAAATTTGGTTTCTGGAACTGTAGGAGAATTAATTTCTGTTGTTTCAAGCCACCATGTTCATGGTAATTTGTTATAGCAAACCTAAAAGAAATAACAAAATGAATAAAAATTAAATTTAAATTCAAGTCAGCTGGAGACAGGTGAGGTTGTTTGAAGAGGGGGCACAGCACAAGAATAATCTTGTGGTGATGGAGTTTTGTATATTGACTGATATGGTATATATTCAGGTGTATATATAGGTCTGTTTTAGAAACTATATTTTAAATACAGTTCTATAAATTTTATTTTAAATCAGTATATTATATTGCATATAAATTGGCCTCAAAATAAGTGATTTGTGAAGTAAAAACAAATTGAACCAGCGTCTCCACACTTTTGAGAACTCCTTCAGGAAAGGGAAAGGTCCAGCTTGTGAATTAGATGTAGTTATCTGAGTTTACCTTTAACTACACCAACAACCCAAATGTTTACAGGGCGCCTGAGGTCTGCCTGGCCTCTATCAGCCCTCCTTGAGGACTGAAGACAAGGTGAGACAACCCTCCTTGGGTATCCTGCTGTCCCTAGGGCCCAGGACAGGGTCGCCCTCCCTCTCCGCTCTGCACACCTACCGAAGTGACTGGTTGGTGGAAGACGGCTGATCCAGTCTCTGACCTCAAGTAAGCATCAGTATAACTGGAGCAGCCAGCTCACTTCACCAAAGAAAGCGCATCTGTGTAGAACAAGGTATACTCAGTAAAAAAGCAAGTAGAGTGAAAAGAAACAAGCACAAGATGACCCAGGCCCGTCAGGACGCCTCACCAAAGAATCACAGCAGCATAGGCCCTGAAAAACAAGTTCCCGAGTCAGGGCAGGGTGCGTTCTCCCTGGTACAGGGAGCAACCAAAGGGAAGTGGAGTTAAGAGGGCATGTAGGAGACTGCGGAGAACCCTGGGGCGCTGCCTGGTGGGACAGTGGTATGGTAGGTACACAGGGAGAGGGGCTGGAACAGGCCCTGCAGAACCTGAAGACTGGGCTGAGGGAGACATGCGACTGGGAGATGCTCCTTACCACCTCCTGGGGACGACAGAGGCCTGCTGACATCCATCCACTCAGCCCACTTTGTAGAACATGCCCGTCCTTGCTTACGTGCAAGGTTCTGGGCCAGGCAGGGGAACAGAAGGACAGAGCCTTTGCCTTCCCTGGAGAGAGCCACACAACGAAGCCTGAGACAAGAAGACTTGGCAGGAGGATAAGAAGGAGCTGGTCTGCTGGGTGCAAGCAGTGAGGGCTTCCCAGAGGAGTGGGCCTCTGCACTAAGCTGAGAAGGATGAGCGGGAACCTGTCAGAGGAACAAGACAGAGAGGGTTCGGAAAAGACAGGTAGCACTCTGAAAAGAACAAGGTTTGAGGCTGATGGGAGGAGCACCAGACAGTTTCCAGGAAGGAGAGTCTTATTGCAGCTCCCTCACAGAAGTGGATCAAATCCCACTCTAGAAATGAAAATGATTTAAGATCAACTGAACAGGGCTGGGGATATAGCTCAGTTGAATAAGCGCTTGCCTGGCAAGTGCAAGGTCCTGAGTTCGATCCCCGGTACCACAAAAAAAAAAAAAATAATAAGATCAACTGAACATCTTGTCTAAGGGTAGGACTAAATTTCTGTACAGAGATGCCCCTTACCCTTGACCTTGCTTTCTGTGGTTCTAGTTACCTGCAGTCAGCTATGGTCCAAAAAACATGAAATGGAAATTTTCAGAAATGAATAATTCATAAGATTCCTATAGCTTTTATTACAGTGTGTGTTCTGATTGGCTGTTTCATAGAATTAGTTAAGCTCTAACTGTTCCTCATTTATAAGGTAAAGTCTTTTCTCAGTGGGTTTGTACAGGAAAAAGCATAGTGTATATAATTTTTATCACAGTGTGTGTATCCATGTTTCAGGGATCACAGAGGCTGTGCCATGCATCCCTGCTGATGGGAGACCACTATGCATCCCAAGAGGAAAAGAAGTCAAGTGAGGGGGGCAACCTGAAGTCTGAGGAGAAGCCCAAACACAAAGCAAACCCTTGCCTGTCAGAAACCAGACAGAGGCTGGAGGCAGCAGGGAAGGGTGGAAGTGTGGATCCAGGAGGTGTTTGTCCAGACCTGCAGACCCCAGCTCGTGGCTGAAGAACAACTTGAGTGTGCGTGTGTAGCACAGCCAGGCTCCTCTGCATCCCTGAACGTGGCACCTGCTCCCCTGTCTGCTGTGCTCTGGGGGCATGGAAGAGACACAGCAAGATGCCCGCCCCCAGGCACACAGATGAGGAGGCATAGCTTTCTTGTTTTGCTGTCTTAGGTTTGGGGACCCAGGCAATGCTGTCCTCATAAGGTGAATTGAGACATGCTCCTTCCAGTGCGGGTTTTATGGAAGAGATGGGAGCACAGTTGATGCTATCTCATCTTCAAATGTTTGGTAGAATTGACATCGATATCATCAATGCCAGTAGGGTAGAATTTATTCAAAGCCACTTCATAGCACATTGTGAGTAGCTGAGGAAAAACAAAAACACATACAGAAAAATTAGTTCTTTTTTTTTTTAATGACAAAAGAGGTCATCGTTAACTCCTATAACTACAACAGCAAGATTTATATATGTGTGTGATATAAATATATGGGTGTGTGTGTGATTTGATTTTAGACTACTTATCTTTTTGATGCACTTTTATATGTGTTCTATTCCTGGGATTTGAAATGGAGACTAGCAAGCGTTGATGAAGATAAGGAAATGAATGTCCACTACCGGAATAATTTAGAATTTTAATTTTTTTAGTGTATTTGTCATCGCTTCCAACAACTCTAGAATTTTAACTCGGACCTATTCAAAAGTGTTCACTCACAGAATTCCAGTTTTGGTTTCCTATTTTTACCAGTAAACCTTCAGCAGGTCCCAGACTGCCTTTGTGCGGAGTATGGCTGCCATCTGGTGGCCGGAGTATTTCATTACACAGTTATCCAAACGGTTTTATAGTATTAAAAATAAGAGCTTATTAAAAATCATAGTAGTTATAAATACATGCTTAGAGATACACAACCAAAGACACAAGAGCTATATTTATGTTTAACACACATCGAGTACATTTTGATATTTTATTTTAATGTTTTGTTTTGTTTTAAATCTTTATATCCCTGAAGAATTTAAATGTTCTGTGCACTGAGGTGAAACTCAGGTGGTGTTAGAAAGGAGTATTGGTGATCCGGGGAAGATGGCGACCAGGTGAGCAGCAAGGGAGCGAACCTCCTTAATAAACACCACCAGCTCGAGACAGACTTGGCGAGCGTGAATGCCGGGACCTCGGCTGGGAAGTTTAAACTGGGCGTATTTCTCTGAGATGCCGGGGGAGATGTGGTAGGGCGGGCCAGGCTGCCGGGGCGAGATGTGGGAAAGCCCCAGACGCTGGGAGCCAGGGACGATCCGCGCGGGGAGGAAGCTTGGCTCGGTCCAAGCGCCATGGGAGCGCAGCCGGCTCCGTCCCTCCCGCCTCCCGAACCTGTGCAGCCCCCCGGCGACTCCCGACAGAGATCGGCTTGCTAGCGGCGGAGACGCCCGGCAATCCCACGTTTCGCGCGTGTCGGGCGGGCCGCGCGGAGGGCCCCAAGCGCCGAGAGCGAGGAGGAAGATTTGCTTGGGTCCTAACGCCCTGAGAACACGGACAGCTCGATCCCTCCCGCCTCCCGAGCCGGCGCAGCTCTCCGGCAACTCCCGACAGAGATCGACTCTCTGGCGGCGGCAACGCCCAGCGGTCTCACGTTTCGTGCGCATCGGGCGGGCCGCGCAGAAAGCCCCAAAGGATAGACTGGCACCTTGGAACCTTCATGCCTGCAGGGACTCCAATAACTGGTGATATATCGGCGCTCGCGACCAGATCACCGAGTGGGGGAGGAGATCCATCCCTATACCTGCAGGGAACCCTGGGAGGGTGGGGGAGCAGTCTTACACACCTCACCCAGGTCACTAGGTAGGGAGTATCTAACCAATATCTGTACAGCCTTTTAAGCGGAACTCTCAGCAGAAAGCTTAAGGGACATTCTCCCAAAGAGAAGG
>PVLD010020031.1:0-34895 GCA_004027595.1 Dinomys branickii
AAAAAAAAAAAAAAAGAAAAAAAAAAAAAGAAAAGAAACTTGAAGAAAGAACAAAATAAGCTCAAAGCAACCAGAGGGGAGGACGTGGTACAGAGCAGTATCTGTGAAATTGAAACAGAAAAGTAACAGAGAAAAACAAACAAAACAAAGAGCTAGTTCTTTGACAAGGTTAATAAATTTGACAGACTTTTAGCAAGACTAATAAAGAAAAAGAGAAAACACAAATGACTAATGTTAGGAATCAAAAGGGAGCTGCCATTATAGAACCTGAAAACAATGAAAGGAGAAGAAAATAGTGCAAACAACTTCACACAGGTCAGTGAACCAATTCAAAAGAAATGGGCCAATTCCTCAAAAGATAAATGATCGCAACTCTGGTAAAATAAATAATCTGAATATCTGACACTTTTAAGAAAATTGGATTTATGGTCTTAAAACTATCCACAAAGAAATGTCCAGGATCAGATGGTCTTACTGGAGAATTCTATAAAATATTTAGAAAATTAACACCAATTCTATATCTTCTCTCCCAAAAAATAGAAGAGAAAGGAATGATTTCCAATTTTAGGAAGCTGGCATCACACTAATGCCACAAACAATGACAACACATACACAAAGGGAAACTATGGACTCATGCTCCTCATGAATACAGTGCAAAACTCCCTAACAAAGTATTAGCCATGTACATTATACCACAATATATTAAAATAACTATACATCATGACCAGGCATGCTTATTCCAGAGGTGCAAAATTGGTTCAACATTCAAAAATCTGTGAAACTGATCACATTAAGTCATATCGTTATAGCAACAGATGCAGAAAAAGAATTTGACAAATTCATCACCTCATTCGTGATAAACATTTGAGAAAAATACAGAAATTTGCTCAAATGTTATAGGAGCAGGGACACAAAGTGTACAGCTAACGTTAACACTTAAAGAGTGAGAGATTAAATGCTTTCCTCTTAGGAAAAGGCAAGTATTCCCAGCCTTATTACTTTCATTCAACATAATACAACAAGGCATACAAAACAAAGGTACATAGATTGAAAAGAAAGGAAATTGCCTCTACTTTCAGGAGATATGACTATCTAAATGTAACATCCCAAAACACTTAAGAACAATTTTCCTAGAACAAATAATTAAATTCATCAAGGTCACAAAATGCAAGATAAGCATAGAAAAATGAAAAATAGAAACATAGAAAAATCAGTTGTATTTTTATTTTGTTTTTATTTTAAAGAGAATAACAACAACAACAAAGACAAAAACAAAACAATACAAAAGCAATAAAAATTATACAGGATTTCAAAACAAATTGATAGAAATTAACAATGCAGTTGTATTTTTAAATACTAGGAATAAACATTAAATAACAAAACTGAAGATAAAATGTAATTTTCAATGACTAATAAATGAAATACATATAGGTGTAAATCTAAGAAAACACATACAGGAGCTGTACATGGAAACTGACAAAGCAATCAGAAAATGGACAGACATCCAATGACCATGCATTGAAAGACACCATAGAAGACACCATTGATTCTTTCCAAATTGATGTGTGTGTTTGACAAAATTCCTACAAAAATTCCTAGATCTTCTGGTAGATATATACAAAATTATTTCAGAGTTCATATGAAAAGGCAAAGAAATAATAATAGCCAAAACAATTTTGAAAAAAAAAGCACAGTAGGAGGGTGTCTTAGTCACTTTTTCATTGCTGAGACACATTCCCCACACCCACAGTTTAAAGCAGAGGTTTGGTTTGGCTGGAGGCTACAGTATCTGGTTGGTTGGCTCCAAGACAGAGATGACATGGCAGAGGGGCATAGCAGAGGAAAGCTGATCATAGCCTGGCAGCTCGGAAGCAGAAAGAATGCAGGAAGAAGTGGGAGATATACACTTCCGGGTCATGCCCTCAGTGACACCTTGTTCCACCTTCTCTGGCCAGGACCACCTCTGAGCAGCATATCTAGTTATGGATTTATCTGTGGGTTAATCTACTGATGAGCATGGTGTCGCCATGACCCAATCACCTTTGAAAAACATGGGTGCATGAGAATGTGGGGGGACCATCCCAATCTAAACCAGGGCAGAAGAAATTGGTTCAAATTTTGTTTTGTATGATTTCAAGACTTACCTTAGAGCACCAGTAATCAAAATTGTGTGAAGTTGTTGGAGGGATAGACAGACACACAGAACAGGAGAGGGAACTCAGAAACTGCCCCACATGAATATGCCCAACTTATTTTTGATAAAGGTGCAAAAATCAGTTCAATGAAGGAAAAACAGCCTTTCAGAAGTGGTGCCAGAGCAATTGAAAATCCACAGGCAAAAAGGAAAAACAAAAATCCTTGAAAAGTTTCACATTTTAGATAAAAGTTAGCTCAAAATGGATCATAGAATTAAAGGTAACATGTAAAACTTTTAGAAAAAAATTACAGGAGAAACCTTTGGGATGTAAAAGCGGGCAGAGTTTTTAGGCTTGATCCTGAAAGGATGATCCATAAAAGGAAAAATAGATAAATTAGATCACATCAAATTAAACTTTCGCACTGTGAAAGATTTTGTTAAGATAATAAAATGGTGAGAAGTTGCAGGGTATGAAAAAACATTTGCACAAGACATAGTCTAAAAAGGTCTAGTATCTAGCATTTATTGTAACAATTAAAAAAATTGGAAATAGCAAAGGACATGAAGAAGCATTTCAGCCAAAAGAATATAAAGATGGCAAAAAGCATGTGAGTGATTGATTATCGTTTGCCATTGGAGAAATTCAAATTAGAATCACAATATGATATTACTACAGAATTATTGGAATAGCTGAAATAAAAATAAATGATGCGAAGTGCTGGAGAAAAATGCCGAGTACAGCATCACTCCACCTATGCTGGAGGAATGTAACGTGATACTCCTCTGGAAGACAGTATGAGAGGCTTTTTCTAAAATAAACATCCAGTTACCATACAACCTAACCATTGTGTGTGTTCAGCCATTGCTTATGAATAAGACTTATGTCTGCCCAAAACCAACATGTGAATCTTGATGGTTTTATTTGAGACATCCCCAAACTAGAAGCAAACTGCAAGTTGTCCTTTCGTAGGTGAGCGGTTAAACCAAGTTGGTATTTCTATACCATGGAACACAAGTCAGCAATAAGAAGCAATGAACCATATGTCCGTCAAGAGGCGAATGGATGAAGTGTGGTGTTTACACACCATGGAGCACTAGCCTACCATAGAGAACGATAACCCGGAGTCATTTGTAGGAACATGGCTGCATTTTAAGACTAGAATGTTAAGTGAGATAAATCAGACACACAAGCCTAAACAGCGCATGCTTTCTTCTGTGTGAGAAATCCAAACTATAAAGAGCAAAATAAAAGACAGATACAGTAATAAGTAGGGAGATAAATCTTTTTCAAACGGAAAGGGGACGAAGAGATGGAGATGGAGAGAGGGGAGGGGAAAGAGAGAGAAAAGAACTAAGATGTATTATGTGTATGTACCAACGCCCCACGAGGGCTACAAACATATACTAATAACAATTAAAATTGGAAAAAGAATATCTTTAACAGCAAAGTAAAGAAATAAAAGAGTTATATGTCATTAAAAAATAATGAACAACTGATGCAAAGACCTGGATGAATCTCTGGAAAATTATCTGAGTGAGCAAAAAGGCAGTCTCCAAAGATTACATACTGATTCCATCTATATAATATCCCTGAATTGACAAAGGTAGAGATTTGGAAGAAGATTAGTGATGCTATGGGATTAGGAAAGATCATAGTAAGAACAATAAGAACAGTTCTTGTGCTGATAGAAATATGCTGCCTTGATTATTGATGTCAGTATCTTGGTTATGATTTTTGATAAGATGCTCCTAGTGGAAAAATCTGGTAGTGTATGCATGGAATCTCTATTTTTTTTAAACAGCCCAACATAAATCTACAAGTATCCCGGAGTAAAAAATGTGAATTTTTCATAAAGCATCAGAAGTACCCATTTCAACTTTCAATCCCACCCTCTCCACAACTTAACGACAGCATTAAACTTTTTCATGAACTTTGGTCCAAAGAGTGTGTTAGGACAAAATCCAGAGTTTAGATAAGAATTCCATGGGTCTTTTTTAGACTATGCTTCACATGTTAGTCAGAAGTGTACCTTTTTCACTCAATAGCATGTCCTAGACAGCTCTCTAGAACGCATTCTCTCTCTTTATGAGTACAGAGTGAGCAGTCCACTGTAGGGGTTGTTGAATTGCATTTCTTGCTTCTTTGAAGTGTTTCCCTTGCTGAATTGCATTTCTCTACTGATAAACTTTCACGTTTTTTATGGGTTTCATTGAGTCCTTCACAGAAAGTTGTGTCGAAGCAGTAATCCTCAGTACCTTCCAATGTGAACATATTTGGAAATAGAGTCTGTGCTTAGGCGGTCAAGTTAAAATGAGAGTGGGCTCAAGTTAGAGTAGGCTTCCATCCAAAATGACTAATCAGATATTAGAAGAGGGAAATCTGGTGTAGTGGTGCATGCCTGTAATCCCAGCACTCTGGGAGGCTAAGGGAAGAGGGTCACAAGTTTAAGCCCTGTCTCCGTAACCAAGTGTCTTAGTGTGATATTATCTCAAAAAGAAAAAAAAAGAGGCTTTGGCAGATAGCTCAGTGTAAAGGTCTTGGGTTCAATCCCCAGCACTGCCTAGATAAATAAAGAAATAAAAAAAAAAAGGAGAAGTTTGGACACAGAGACCAACATGCACAGAAAGACAATATAAACAGAGGGGACAGAGAGACGCAGATTCAAACCAAAGAATATCACCCGCTGTGGGCAACATCCAGACACTAGGATGAAGCAAAGAAAGATTCTCTCTACACTTCAGATGGAGTTCTACAAACTTTGGGCCTTCTCATTTTCACAACAAGGCTATACGTTTCCGTTGTCCTAAGCTACCCAGTTTGTGGTAGTTTGTTGCAGCAGCTCAAGAAAACAAGTGCAACACTTTTCCAAATTACAGGCTGCTGTGGCGAACATTCTCATGCACACTGTCCTTGCTTCAGGGGAGTGGATGTGATTTATGAATCGTAGTGTCTTAGTTTCTTTTCTCTTGTTGCTGAGACAAAATACCTGACACCCAAAATTAAGGGAGGAGTGGTTTATTTAGCTCACAGTTTGTAGAGGTTTCAGTCCATAATTGGCTGGCTCCAAGGCAGGGTGGCGTGGCAGAGGGGCAACCTTTTATGGGGGTGGAAGATGCAAAAGCAACAAGAGCAAAAGGGGGAGCAAGCCTCTTTCCCTCCCTTATAGAGTGTGCAGGCCAACTGCCCTGGAGCAGGTGTAGCACTCACACCACCAATGCCCGCGCTAGACAATGAACCAATCACAAACTCTAGATTCAGCTACCTCCAAAAAGCCCGCCCCCTATGACTGTGTGAGGCTTTAGGGGGACATCTGGACACAGATCATAACACATAGTGTATGTAGATTACACATTAGTTTATATATGGTACATGACATACTTTCAACTTATTCTTGGCATTATTTTCATGTGTAAAACCAGGAGAAATTTTATCTTTTAGGGAGATTAAGGTTAGAGCTGCAAATTCCAGGGGAAGCTTCTTCCCATAGAGAGGTTGTTGTACTGCCTAAACATTTTAATTTCAGTTACATGTAAATGAGGAGCGCTTGCTTACCAGTTAACATTGACTCCTTAGAATATCCTAACATGTACTGCTTAACTTTTGGATTCAGTAGCAGAGAGAAAGGGAACAAAGCAAAGTACCCCAAAACGTATAAAACAATTCTTCTCCCCCTGAGGACTTCCATGGCCTATGGAACCGGTCTTAGACAAGTCTTAGGCCTAATTTTAGTGAGAGATTGGTCATTTTTCCTCCTTTGCTTTTTCTATTGGTTCTTCATAAATCTCCCCTCCCTATTCCTCTCTTCTCTTTCCTTACTAATTTGTCAAACTTATTTCCTTGAAAAAGATTGTTGCAATAATCACCTCCATAACTTTAAGCAGTTAACAGAATACACACCTTCTTCCACAACCTATATTTTGAGCCTGAAACTTTAGGCACAGAGATATGAATGAGCAAGCTGGTGGCCTTTAACACCAGACTGTAGATGGCTCCCTGTCCCATATGGGCCTGGTCAGTGTGACAGTTCCTATATTTCCTCTGTGTCCAAATCCTTAGACTGTGCACCCATAAAATGTGACTGTCTACCCCTTAGGTACTTGTGACCTCTCCCTTTGCCCAGAAAAGAAAGAAAATCAGGAAAAGGGAAAGAGAAAAGCATTAAACGCCGAGAAGGCAAGTGGCACAGGGGTTGCGCGATTCATGTGCGTCTCCTCTCCGCTAAGTCTGTTTTCCCTTTGCCACTTCGTACAGCCTGAGACACAGCCTGTGATACCCGGAGATGTCTTACAGAGTAAGTCGGGAAAAGATTCCAGTTCAGTTTCAAAGAAAGCCTCAGGTCTCTTCTCTTTTTCCCTCCCAGCCAACGCAGCTCTTCTCAGAGCGCCCCAGCTGCTTTTCTTTGCTTGTCTTGAGGCTCTTCGCTGCCGACAACATAAACTATGGGTTTACGAAGCCTCTGGATGGGCGAACTGTGGAATAAAGTGAACGCACAGCTGTTTCCTTTCTCTTGGCTCTCCTCCTCCTCCCCGTCCCTTTTTCCTTTAAGTGCAAGCATGTGATGTTTTGAAGGATTTAGCCAAATATCTACATTTGAGAACTAAATTGGTTCTGAAGACGTGATTCTCATTTGTCTTTATGAGACAACTCACATACCTGAAAGTTGTAGGATCCTAGCCCCTCACTTTCCTGTTATACATTACAGAAACACGTAAGACAAATGATTGCCGGACTGTTCCACGCGGAAGTACAGCCGCGCTAATCGCTTTCCCTCCTTGCCCTGCACACACCTCGGGAAGCAAAACACAGCAACACCCTTTAGGCCACTCTGGAGAAGCACTTTTGAAGCTCAGAATAGCTCCAAACAAGCAGAACTTTTATGTTAGCAGAGAGTGGGTGTGGAGAAGAGACCGTTGAAAGAGACACAGAAACTAGGCTCTTCTTAGAAAGAAATTTCTGTGTCTTGAGTCTCTCACACTGTTTACCAAGGGAAAGGATGGGAGAAAATGTACCCGTTACAGGGGTGTTTTGAATCTCTAAATTTGACTTCAGCTTGTGAGGTGAACAACCTGTGTAAATAAAACTAAAATTACCTCAGGTTTCCGTAGGTAACGCCCCTCCCAACCTCCCCTGAGTTTTCTCTCAGGTCTGGTCAAGTCTGTCAATAAAACTTTGGGTGTGAAGGTAGAAAATATCTCCTGAGTGGGCCTGGGCGTTATAACCCTTAGGTTCATCAACACATAATGCCTCCATGGAAATCAGTCTTCCTTTGAGAAAACAAAGCATATTTTGATGTGTGGTCATTTTATGGTTTGAAAACACATTACTCCCATGGAACATTAGGTTCTCGTCACCACGCAATGTCCACATTTCCAACAGGTTGCCTGTAAGAGCTCTAATTTTTTTTGGCCTGGTCATTACTTCAGTTTCAATCTATCTAACACCAAATTCATGAGTCCTCATCCACTGTGTTCATTTATGGAAGAGGGATTGGGTGCTTTCTTGGTGCAAGGCACTGGGCTGGGTGCTAGGACTGAAGGTCATAAGGCAGATGTGATAGTCCCAGACTTTAGGAAGCACACGCATTCACAGGTGGGGGGGTCAGACCCTCCACAAGTGTACCTCAAGGACTGGCATTGCTGTAAAAATAAATGCTATATAGGAGAAGGGCAGGTACCACGCATGAGTTTACAGGGGATCTGACCTACCTGGGAGGGTCAGGAACAAGTCGTGTCTGAGCTGAGCCCTGAAATGCCTGGACTCCCTGGTGGAGGGACAGTGGTGTGTGTCCAGGCAAAGAGCCTATGTTAAAGAGACTGACACACAGGAAGAAGCTGGGCTGGGTGGAGCAGAGAATGAGAGGGGCACAGAGTTTAGCTCAGTGAGGTTGGCAGACTGAGAGGGAGAGCTTTAGAGCTGTCTGAGAGATTCTGAATTTTATTCTACAGTAGGTGGAAGATTTGAAACAGGAGAATGGAGTACCATCACAAAACCTTCCTGTAAAAGTGGCATAAGGGGGTTTATTAGGGAAATTTATAAAGTATATGCTCAAAGAAATAAAGCGCATAAGAAACAAATTCCCTGGAGGGACAGGTGCATGATAATCTGGAGCTGGAATTATTTCCTTGGCTTTGGTGGGGGAAATCTGTGGAATTTATGAATCCATAGAAAGTTTGGGCTTGTAAGCTGTCAAATTTAACTTAAAAAGAATAAAACAAACTATTTCTGGCTTCTATGAGAAGAATGGAGGGAGGCTGATAGCACTTGTGTTCACAGGCCACATTCTTCCCCCGGTTCTGACACAACAGCACCTCTGCTTGTGGTAAAGCTCTTCCATAGGTTTTGAGCAAAGTTGACCCTCTCTCACCACCTATGCAGGCATGGACATATAACCCAGCTCTTAAAAAAACAACAGAATCGAACCATGGGCTTCAACCATGCTGTGCAAGTGGTCTACCATTGAGCTACACCCCAGTTCCTTCTTTTTTTTTTTTTTTTTGTGGTACTGGGGATTGAACTCAGGACCCTGCGCTTGCTAGGCAAGCGCTTATTCCACTGAGCTATATCCCCAGCCCTACACCCCCAGTTCCATAGCCTGATTCTTTCTTTTGTTTTTTGGTACTGGGAATTGAACTCAGGACTTTGTGCTTGCCAGGCAAACATGTATGCTGCTGAGTTATATCTCCACCGTAGCATGATTCTAACCAATCAAAATTCCTTATTTTTCTGGTCTTAGTGCTTGGTTGAGGATTGGATACCATAACCCAAGTTAGACTGATCAACTCCCTCTCTGGGATTTTTGCTTAAAGTCCCAGAGAAGAGGTAATCCCTGATCTTCCAGGATTACTACCTGTAAGGAGCAGGTTAGATCAACAAGGGGAAGATGAAAATCTTTTCTGTTACTTGAGTAGAGCCCCCTGAGAATAAAATCACCATAGAAGAAAGTACAACTAAGAAATGGAGAGATGGATTCCTATATAATTTATGAAAAAAACGACAGTTTTAATCATAACTATTGTTGAGTTCACTTCCTCTTGCTTATATGAATATATCACCCGCCACTTTTTAAAAATTGGCCCCGTTTGAATTTCTGTCACTTACACTCAGTCTCCAGTATTGGAGCTAAGAATAGATGTGGGAGATCAGTTTGTTAAGCTACTTTAGTGTATAGGTGGGAGGTGATACAGGTTTGGATTAGTGTAGTCAGGATAGAAATGGTGGGAAATTAACACATTTGAAATCTATTTAGGAGATAAGATTGGCAGGACTCAGTAACTGGTTAATGAGTGGAGGGAAGTTTCCTGACTTGAATATTTGAGGATACCATTCATTAACATAGGCAGCATCCAAGGAAAAGTAGTTTTCAACAGGTGGTAGAGGAGACCTTTAGTTTAATTTTGATGATATTAAATTTGAGATTCCTAAAAGACACATTTCTGTTAATGGCAATATGGTTTTACTAACCATTTAGGTTTAAGATCATTCCCTTCTTTTACCTACCTTTATTGTTTCTGCAAGTCTAAGAAAACTGTAAGGCATAGTTTTTGTTTGTTTATTTGGTTTGATTTGGGTTTTTAGTTTGATTTGTCTTTTTTTTTTTTGAGACAGGGTCTTGCTATGTAGTTCAGGCTGGTCTTAAACTCACTGTGTAGCCCACACTGGCCTCAAACTCATGGCAGTCCTCCTGCATCAGCTTCCCGAGAGCTGGCATGAACCACCATCCCAGACCTAGGGGTATATTTTTAAAGTTAACTGTTTTGAAGTGTAATTTATAAAACTAAAATACATGTACGTTATTTGTACAGTACAATGAGTTACAGACATGAACTCACCCACCCAAGAAGTCTCCCTGTTCTCCTTCCCAATAGCTCCCTGCTCTGAGGTAAATACTAATGCTCACTACTGTGGATTACATTTGCTTTTCCTGGTTTTTCATATAGCAGGAACCATACAGTATACATTCCTTTGTGTTTGGATTCTTTTGTTCATTTTGCATAAATGTTTTGAGATTCACACATTTTATTAGTGAGGTAGGTATTCTGTTGTATGAGTCTATCATAAGTTTTTAACTTAGGCTCCATCCGTGGATATTGGAATCATTTCCAGTTGTGTTCATGACTACAGCATCATGTACAAGACTTTATGTGGGCGTCCGGTTTTAGTTTTCTAGTGTAAAATATCTGGGATTTGGATTGCTGGGTCATATGGTAGGTAAGAACATCTTTGTTTGACTCTAGAAGACACCACCAGGTTGTATTCCAGAGTGACTGCATCCCTGCGATGTGACAAACCCAGCTGCTTCCACACGCTTGTCACTCTCGGTGGTACTCTTTTAAATTCCAGCCGTCCTAGTGCATGTTTAAAGGTAACCTCACTGTCGTTTAATGTGCATTTCCCTGAGAATTAATGATGCGGAGCATTTTTGAAAGTGCTTCTTTGCTACTTGTGTGTATTAGTTGAAGGACTACCCATTCAAATCGTTGTCTTTTTATAACTCCTTTTTATGCAGTCAGAAGCTTCCTATCAGAGAGGATATTTCAACAAAGTCTGAGTTGATTCTTTTATGAAAAATCTCAGGCAAAATGTTTTGCACCAATGGGAGGATAGCTCCTGAGACTTATGATCTTTAGAATTCTATAGGATCATTATAGCTCATCACATTCTTAAAAAAATCTATTCCTTTGGCAATAAGAACAATTGAATCATGAACCAAAACACATTAATTATTTGGTGAATTAAAGAAAAGCCCTATATAATTTTGTCATTTTATATGTAACCCAAGGAATACAAATGTTTCTTATTCAAGCAGCCTAATTACTCTAATCAGAAGTATTTTTTAATCCTTCTGCCAGACATAAATATGAAAAAAAGATAAAGCTTTTTATCTCTTCCTCATTCAGATTTAACTATTCATTATTATAACCAACAAAATCTTTTAAAAAATATTTTGGTTTTACAAAGTTGCTTTACATGCCACTAAGTAGAGGTAAAATTATGAATATGTGCTGTGGTGAACATTTCTTGGGATTATCCCATATACATAACTTCTAGAAATCAGTGACTATGGTGGGACTGCAGGAGTCATATCTGCACTACAAAAATTCAATTGATTTAAATAGGAATGATCATCAAACGCAAGGGAAACCAGTCCATGTACAGGGCTAAATAAACTTGATTTACTTTCTGAAGACTTTGCACTAAAGGGCCAGAAATGTAGTTTGGTGATACAGGGAACTGGAAATGAGAGTGGATTTGACATTAGAGTTGACAGAAGACGAGGCATCACTGTCTACAGACTTCCATTTTGGACAAATGTAGCTAAAGAACATGACTAAAGAAGTTGGTCTTCAGCAATGGGAATGGAGCAGTGGTGCAGAAGGAAGCAGAGGGGAGTCCCTGGGGTCCCAGAGGAGATGGAGGAGCAGCTTCAGAGCTTGCTTTTCCAGCTCCAAGGACCACGTGAAGGCAGCAATTAGTTCTTTCTATGGGGGTATGCATTATTCAGCAAATGTGAGGCTCATATGTGATTCTTTGCAA
Organism: Dinomys branickii; assembly: GCA_004027595.1. NCBI lineage: Eukaryota > Metazoa > Chordata > Mammalia > Rodentia > Dinomyidae > Dinomys > Dinomys branickii. The sequence goes on from PVLD010020031.1 coordinate 11,673, forward strand.
AGCAAGCTTTTCATTTTAACATAATCTTAGTTTTACAAACACATCGCTAACATAGGATAGAGAGTTTCTGCAGATCCCTCATTTGGGTTTCAGGTTTCAGCAGCTTTGCTACTGCTGTCTTCTGCTGTGCAAAATGATTGCCTAGGAGCCAGTCCTTATTGAATAGGAGCCAAGCATCATTGAATAGGATCTTTTGATTGGATCCTACTCAAGATGAAGCACAGACGTCATACTTGCTTGCCATGCCTCCCTTAGTTGCTTTTGATCTGTGACAGTCAAACTTTTCTGGCTTTTGTGACCTTGAGAATCTCACGAGGATTAGATTTATCTGACACTTCTTTCCTTCATAGACTGAGGTCACAGAAGCACAGTGCCACCTTCAGAAGTAAAGTACTGATGTCTGCATGACCCCCCGGTGATGTCAGTGGTTCTCCCTTGGACCAGGAAAAGCTTGACAGACTTCCTTACCACCAAGTTACTGTTCTCTTTTCCCACACTATTCTTTGGAAGTGAGGCACCGAGTCTAAGGCACTCTTCTAGTCAGAGAACATAGACCCTGTAATTTCCATATTTATATCTACATCGATAGCTACAAGCACATATGAGTACATATGTACACATATGTTCTAGTTTCCTTTTTTTTGAGACAGTGTCTCACTATATAGTTTAGGCTGGCCTTGAGTTCACTTTGTATCCCAGCCTGGCCTCAAACTCACAGTGATCCTCCTGCCTCAACCTCCTGAGTGCTGGGATTATAGTTATGCACTACCACAATATGCACTACCCAGCAATATGCACATGTTTGTACAGGTCAAGAGATTTATTATAAGCAATTGCCTCCCATAATTTTGAAGGCTGGTAGGCCCCAGCTCTGCAGTGCATGTGTAAGCAGTAGATCCAGAAAAAACCATGGTACTGTTCCATTGTGGAAGCTGGTAGATCAAACACTGCAGTTTTGAGTCTGAAGGGAGTAAAAATCTGAGCCTAGTCTAAAGGCAGACAGGTAGGAGGAACTCCTGCTCAAGGGAGGGCAGCTTTTTCTTTGATTCCGGACTTCTTTGATTGGATGGGGTCCATATATATTGTGAAGAACAACCAACCCTTTTAAATGTTATTCTCATCCAAGAGTATACTCACAGAAACACACAAAATAACGTTTGACTAAATATCTAGGCATCTGGTAGCCCAGCTGGCACAAGAAATTCATCATCACACTCACCCTCAAGGGGCAGGGGAAGAAGTTCCACCTTCATGAGGGCGGAGGATCCACAGATATTACCCAGAATTCTCTCTTAGAGAAGATGTGTGCTGGGCATGGTGGTGCACATTTACAATCCAAGCACTCTGGTAGGCTGAGCAGCAGGGGGACCACAGGTTTGAGTCTGGTTTGGGGAGCTCAGAGACTTAGCCAGACTCTGTGAGAAACCAAACCACAACAAGACATAAAACAAAAGAGAGGATAAAGCAAAGGAAAGAAAAGAGAAGAAAAAAGAAAAGGAAAGAAGAAAAGAAAGGTTGGAGATGCAGTTCAGTGAAGGCCCAAGTTGAATCCCCAGGCTACGAAAGAAAAAAGATTTGACTCTTGCTCTATTGAATTACTTTTGTCTCCTCAGGACTAAGCAAATGTGCTCTAAAACAGAATGACTCAAAATGATGAAGAGGAGATATATATATATATAATCATACTAAAGGGATATATATGTGTGTATATATATAATATATATTATAATATATATAATACATATAATATATACAATATATATTTATATAAAATATAAAATATAATATATATTGTATATACACACATTTATATCCCTTTAGTATGGTTTTTTAAAATTTAAATTTAAATTAAGATGATATATATTCCAGGTTCTCCCTCTTATCCTGTAGCATCTGCTGTCCCATGTGACTGACTGTCAGGAAAGCAGACATTCCCCTAAAGTATTTAGGCTCGCTCTCACTCCCCAGATGTTTACCGAGTATCTGCCGAGTGCCAGAGATCACACTCAGCCTTGAGATCATCACGTTGAGAAGTCTCTGCATTCAAACCATCTCCGAGCCAGTGGAAAGCGAGCGAGCTGTTAGGAGATATGAGCTGAGACCACCAATGTGCTGTCTGCGACCTCAGGCAGCTTGGCTAAAAATCCTTTGAGTTACAACCTCCCCATTAGTCAAAAGAATATGACAGTAATAACAATAACGCCTCATTCACGGTGTGTTTATAGTAACTAAATAAAATCATGTTGTGTGAGAAAAGGAAGTTTTTACAGGACGTCCAAATACATGAGAGCTACTATTCTTGATAACAATGTATTGTTAAGGGCGAGAATAGATATCATCATCGTTAACTTTTATAGCTTCAGAAACTAAGTCCAAAGTGATTCAATTTCTGGTGCAGACTCACATAGCCAAGTAAAAAGTCACAAAGGGCTGAGGATGTAGCTTGGTGAGAAGGGCTTGGGTCCAATTCTCCGTGAAGAAGAGGAGGAGGAGGAGAAGGAAGAGGGGGGAGGAAGGACAGGGAGGAGGGGGAGGGGAGGGGAAGGAGGCGGGAAGGGGGAAGGGAGGAGAGGGAGTAGAGAAGGACCAGGAAGGAAGAATATTCTAGGGTACAGCTAAAAGGCTGTAATGCAGCAAAACTATAAACGCTTTGCTGTGCCTTTATCCTGGCAGTGTGCGGAGCACGTACTTTGCTGGCCACACGTGCAAACGGGTCCTAGTTTTGACTTCTGTGCTTATCCTCCGGGCTTTCTTTGGGAATCTTCAAGAGATCATTGGGATGCAGGAAAGCATAATGTTTTAGTTTTCAAATCCTCAGGCTGTTGAGAGTTTGGGATCTTATTTCCCGATCTGCCCTTTGATTGCAGGTATTATTTTTTGAATATATAATATTCATAGCTCGTTTTGTTGAAGAAGAAATTTCATTTAAGGTCAATAAATATGTATGACTGTTGGGAGGGAAATATGTCCACTCTGTGAGTGCTGGCTTTATAGTACAGTAAAATAGCATTTGGGGATTATGTTATCCGCATCCTCTTACAAGCCTCATCATTGGGAAGAAAATGGGGATCATCTTATGCTTTCATTGTGGAAATTTTTTAGAAAGCAGATTGGAAACATGATAAGATTAAAAGGACATGATTTGTTTTATTTGGAAAATCGTGTTTCCTTATGGGAGAACTGGGTAAACAGACTTCAGAATCTTGGCTCTGTTCGATTCCCTGACTCATTGGGTGGCTTGAAAGAAATGATTTAAATTCACTATCCTTGTAAATTAGAATAATGATAGTTTGGGACGTGGAATTTGGCAGTCAGGTGTAATTATCTTAATGGCTAGCGTTTATTGCATGATTGCTATGTGCCAGACATAATGTTTAGCACTTTATTGGCTACAAGTCTGCGTACGCTGCAAGCATGTACCATTATCTTTTTTTCATAGATAAGAAAACTGTGATAGGGTTTTTTCCAGTGTATTGTAATCATCTGTTCACATGTTGATTTTTTTTTCCCCCTCTGGATCTGAATTTGTGAGGGCAGGGACTAAATCCTCACAGCAACCCTCTTGAATCCTTAGCACAGACTGATCTTTGTAAATATGATCTAATCTGTGCTTTAGGAAGTGAGTACATGTAGTATGAAAGTATGCACAGACAGGGTGGGCAAAAAGCTGAGACTATTTCAGTTGTTTAGGCGAAGTCAAATACTGAAGAAAAGTGGCAAGTCAGCACACAACAGAACAGAGAATTAATACGTGATGTAAGATTTTAACTGAAAGTAACGGTATTAGCTATTGTATCTCTAAAAGAGCTACTTAGGAAGATAATGGGTCAAATACATTTATTAACTAATAAAAGTTCTATTAAATATTAGAGTTCAAACAGTGATTTGAAGAAAAAATATAGTAAACAGTAAAAGGATGATATAAGTTGCATCAGGGTATTTTTGTCACACTCTGCCAGATTCCTGGTCTTCATCTATGGCAGGCATCACTAATCAATAACAGAACTTTTCTTCAGTAAGCTTGAACTTGGCCTAGGGATCCTCCTCAGTCCCTTGCTCCTGGTTCTCATGAACAATACAGTAGCGACAAATTCCAAACTTCCATTCCTGTTTTGTGTGTGTGTATGTGTGTCTGTGTGTGTCTGTGTGTGTGTGTGTGTGGCTTTCTAAACCTCTATGTAAGAGAAAGAGATAGACTGTTGAGTGTGAGGGGGAACAACATCACATGTGTGCTATGACATTCTTGGAAATATTTTTAAAAACATTTTATTGAAAGTGTGTATGGAAAACCTACTTCCGTCATGACTTTTGTTTCGATATAATTTCAAACATTCAAAAAAGTTGCAAGAAAGTATCCCTTTACACATTTCTCTGGGATTCACCAATTTTTTTTTTTTTTTTTTTTTTTTTTTTGCGGTACTGGGGATCGAACTCAGGACCCTGCGCTTGCTAGGCAGGTGCTTATTCCACTGAGCTATATCCCCAGCCCTGGGATTCACCCCAGCACCAATTGTATACTTTTTTCCATTTTATTTCATTCTATCTATCCATTATGTCTATTTTTCTACCTTTATACTTAGACACTTTCCTGAAATATTTGAAAGCTGTTGCCATCAGCCTCCTTTCCTCTCTTGAAGGCGCTATTGTTATTGAAATTTATCTGTAATAAAATTGAGGCGTGTGTTTTGGCATAGTTATGCCAATGTCATCAGCCAGTATGCCAACAGTTCCACCCTGCAAAAACGCCCCAACCCGCCATCATCTTGATAGCCAGATCATAGCTGCACTCCTAAAGTCTGGTGAGCACCTTTCCCCACAGATTTGTCTTATCCAAAACGTCATATAAATGTGCTTATGAAAAATTGAATCTTTTGAGACTAGTGTCTTTCCCTGGGCACCAGGCCTTTGAGATTTATTCATGTTGTATATATGAATCATGCGTTGTTTTGTACTGCTGCTGAGCAGTGTTACATTATAGGGGCATATCACAGATTGTTCATCCACTTTTTGGTAAGCACTAACATTACCATTTCCATTATTGATAATCAGAAATAGTTTCTATAAACACTCTTGTATGGATTTTTATGGATCATAAGTATGCATTTTTTTCTAGCTTAAATGCCTAGGACTGGGCTTCCTGGGTCATATGGTAAGTGTATGTTTAAATTTATACCCCAACTCTGCTCCAAAGTATCTCTTTGCTTGTATTACCAACCAGCAATGCTAAGAACTCCAGTTGTTTGGCTGCCTAGCCAGGATTTGATATTGTTCATTGTTGGGAGAAAACTTTTTGGCCATTGTAATAAATGTCAATGGTACAGCCTTGTGGCTTTAATTCATATTTCCCAATACATGAGCAATGTTAAGTATTTTTATGTGTTTATTTGCCATTGATATGTGATCTTTGATGGAATATTTGCTCAAATCATTTACTCATCTTTAATTGTTCATACTCTATTAGTTATTAGGTTTTTTCAATATTCAAGCCCCATTTGGATTTGTGATTTGTAAATATTTTACTCTAAGTTATGAATTTTAATGAGTCTAATTTATCAATTTTTTCTTATATGGATTGTGTTTTTGATGTCTTATTTAAGAATGCTTTGGTATGCAAGGTAAGGTTTTATTTTTTAAGAAAAGTTTTGTAGTTGTAGGTTCTAATTTGGAACTATGATCTGTTTTCTGTTAATTTTTGCATGGAGAGCAATTAGGTTGAGATACTGGTTTTGTCCAGTTGTTTTAAAATTGCTCATTGAAAAGATTTGCTCCATTAAGTAACTTTACCACCTTTGTTCAAATACTTGACCACATTTGTGTAGACCTATTTTTAGTTTTTTAAGTTCTTTAGGATTGAGCTATATATCTATCCCTTTTGTCTTGAATATAATAGTTTTAAACTGTGTTAAAACTGTGTATACTGTGAAACCTTTGACTTTATTTCTTCTTTTTTAAAAGGTTTGTTCTCTTCCAGCTCTTTTATGTTCCATATAAATTTTAGATTCAATCTGTCTATATCAACAGAAAAAAATCCTCCTGGGATTTTTAATTGAAATTGCATTAAATCTATACATAAATTTGAGGAGAAATAACACATTAATTATACTGAGTCTATCCACTCATAAATGTGGTTTGCCTCACCATTTATTTCGATTTTCTTGATTTATTCCTAAGTGTTTCTACTTTTACCATTTCTCTCCTACCTGGAAAACCTTATTTGGGATTTTTTTTAGAGCAGTTCTGTTGATGCTGCATTCCCTCAGTCTTTCTTCATTTAAGAATGCCTTCACTTTGCCTGCAGCCTAAAGAATATTTGAACTGGATATAGAATCCTAGGTTAAAGCTATTTTCTTTCATCAGTTTAAAAGCACTTCCTTTCCTTTCTGGCTCTCATGGTTTCTGATAAGAAACGTGAAGTCATGTGAATCATTCTTATATATATCATGTATCATTTTCTCTAACTGCTTTCAGGAGGTTTTCTTTTGTCTGTTTTTGTATATGGCATCATCTGGGTATACACTTCTTTAAATATGTTTTGTTTCAGTTTCAAGGGGGATTTTGGACACAAAAGTTTATGTCTCTTGGCAAATTTGAGAACTTTTTACCTTTTTGTTTTGTCAAGTACTTTCTGTATGACGGTTTTTCTCTTCTCTTTTTGAAGTCCAGTGACACAAATGTTAGACCGTTGCTATTGTCACACAAGTCTTTTTGACTCTGGTAACTTAAAAAAAGTCTTTCTTCACCTATATTATTCAGATTGAATAAACCTATTGAGCTATCTTCAAGTTCATTTACTGAACCTATGCAATAAATATTCAGTTTCTGTTCTTGTATGTTTTTCAGTTCTAAAATTTTACTTTGATTTTTTAGATGTTGTTTTATGGAAAAAAATAAAATGTCATAGCAAAATAATAGGAGAAAAACAGTGTCTTCAAAGTAGTTACTCAGAGTACAAGATATGGGCATAAAAATTCTCCAAATGGTATTAGCACAAAACTTTCTTTTTAATGAACTAAGAGAAATTAGTAGTATAACTATCTGGTATTTTTTTTTCTTTTTCCCTACTTTCCTTTATACTTCCCCCAACCTAGTCCCTATTTCCTTTTGAACAATTTCTTCCCATTAAAGAATATCTATTGTACATTTTGGTCCTTGTTTTCTCTTTCAGTTTCTCACACTAGGGAGACAATATTATGTTTACACATGTGAGTTTGATTTATTTCATTTATGAGTATGGACTCAAGTTGTATCCATTTGCCTATAAATGTCTCAAGTTTACCCTTATTTATGGCTGAGTAGGACTCTTATATAAAAAGACCACATCTTTTTTATCCATTCCTTGGTTGATGGGCTTTTGGGTTGTTTCCAAGATTCAGCTATTACAAATTATACTGCTATAAACGTGGGTGCACTTATATCTCTGAGGTATGATGTTTCAATTCTTCCAGGAAGATACCTGGAAGAGGAATAGCTGAATTGAATGGGTCATCTAATCCTAGTTTTTTGAGGACTTTCCATACTAATTTCCATAGTGGTTGTACCAGTCTACATACCCACCAAAGGTGAAGAAGGATTCCTTTCTCCCCACAGCCTTGCCAGCATTTGTTATTGGTTAATTTCTTAATAATAGCCATTCTTTCTGTGGTGAGATGAAAGCTTAGCATTGTATTAATTTGCATTTCTCAAATGACTAATGATGTTGAACATTTTTCATATCTTTATTTGCTGTTTGCATTTCTTCATCTGAGAAGCATGCATTCATCTCAGATGCCCATTTTGGATTGTGTCTTTGAATTTGAGAGGGTCTGATTTTTTTTCATTTCTTTATATATTTTAGATATTAGTCCTTTGAGGGACAACTAGCTACAAATTTTTCCCATTCTTTGAGTTTTAATTTCACTCTACTGGTGATTTCTTTTGCTGTGCAAAAGCCTTTTAATAAGATGAGAGCCAAGTGGTTTATTCTTTGTAGTATTTCCTATTTGATCTGGATTTTGTTCATAAACTGTACTGTTTGCCTAACTTTATGTCTTCAAGATTTCTACCTATTTTCTCTTCCAGTAGATTTAGTGTTTCTGTTTTAATAGATCTTTGATCCATTTCCAGTTAGTGCATAGTAATAGACATGGGCCTAGTTTTAGTCTTTGGCATATGGAAAGCCAGTTTTCCAGCACCATTTATTAAAGAGGCTATCTTTCTTCCAGTGGATATGTTTGGGCCCTTTGTCAAAGTTAAGGTGGCTGAGTGTGTTTGGAGTTGTGTCTATATCTTTTACTCTGTTCCACTAATCCTCAAGTCTGTTTTTTATTGCCAGTACCATGCTGATTTTATCACAGTAGCTTTGTAGTATAATTTCAAGTCAGGGATTGTGATGCTCCCTGCCTGGCTGCTGACAATTGCTTTTGCTATTCTAGGTCATTTCTGGTTCCAAATGAATTTTAGGAATGTTTTCTCTAGTTCTGTGAGGTATGCTAATGGTATTTTGATTGGGATTGCATTAAATCTGTATAATAATTTTGGGAGTATGCCCATTTTCACAATGTTGGTTCTTCCTATCCTTGAGCAAGGTATATCTTTCTTCTGATATCCTCTTCAGTCTCCTTTTTTAGAGTACTGTAATTCTCAGTCTATAGATATTTTACTTCCTTTGTTAAATTGATTCCTAAATATTTCATTTTTTGGATGCTATTGTGAAGGTTGTGGTTTCCCTAATCTTTCTCTCAGTGAATTCGTTATTTGTGTGCAGGAGTGCTGTTGAATTGTGAGTGTTGACTTTGTGTTCAGCCACACTAATGAATTTGGTTATCAAATTTACGATTCTTGTGGTGGAGTTTTTGGAGTCTTCTATGTAGATTATCATGCCATCTTAAAATAGTGGTAATTGAACTTCTTCCTTTCCTATCCTTATTCCTTTTATGCTTTTCACTTATCTAATTACTCTCTATTTCTCCCCTAAGACTTTTTATCCTTTTGTTTGCTTTGAAAATTTCCACACTTACTTATTGGAGGAAGATTCAGATAGTTGTGGAGTCTTCATCTCATTTCAATGTCTATGTTTATGACTGTTGTCTTTTTTCTTGTGAGATGTCAAGATTTTTCTGACTATTGTAAAATACTTACAGATTTGATCTTAGACATTTTGAATATTATGTAGGACTCCAGGTCTTGTTAAATCATGTAGGATATTTTTGTTTGTTGTTTCAGCAGGAAATGAACAAGTTAAGGTGTAGGTTGCAAGTCGCTAGCCTACAGTGGCTATGGTACCACTGGCTTTTCAGTTTTCAAAGCCTTTGCAGTAGTATTTGGATCTGTCCTGCGTGTAATATCAAGTGGCTGGCTTGAGACTTACATAGTGGTCCATGATGCAGATCAGTTCTCAGTGGTTTCTGTGTGCTGTTTAGGGTCAGACCCATACATATACAGCTTGGGTATGAGCCCAGTAGTTCACATGTGCTTTTATAGGATTGCTTTCTTGAGCTTCCTTCTTTTCGTAATTCCCTTTCCTGCCCGTGGGTGCTCTTTCCTGGTATTCTGCTTCAGGTTTTCTCATTTGGTATGTATTTTTCACAATTGTACCCACTCTGGGAACCAAGTGGCAAGAGGGCAGAGAGCAAAGAGAAACAGGATTCCTTCTGCTAACTCTTAGATTCTCTGGTCATAAGGATTCTCCTCCCTCTGAGTTTTAAGTGTTTTCCCTGCTATGATGGCTTCTCTTCCACCATGGAATTGCTCTAGGGCTTGGACAAAAGGAGAGAAAACTTCAGGGAATTCTCTCACCAACTCTGACCTACAGGGGACCCCTTTTTGTCTCCTCAGCCAAGTGAGATGGGGGTCTCTTCTGCTCCTGCTAGGTGTTCTGCGTTTCAGCTTGCCTTGAAATCCAACTTGAGAAACAGATTGAAAATAGAAAATTTTCAGTGGCCGTTAGAGTGGTTCCCCAATCTGCCTGCTACCATTTCTTCTGAAATTCCTCAAATCGTTCCTCCACACATCTTTTAGTTGGCTTTTAATTTGCTCTCAGTGGGAGAGACAAGGTCAGGTGCCCTCTCTCCATCTCGATTGGATCCTAGAGATGACTCCTTTGTCCTTAAATATGTCCATATTTCTTTTTCTAAATTTAATTTAATTTTCCTTGTTCACTTTTTCTTTATTCAAAACTACATTAGTTATTCAAGATGCAGAATTTCCACTTAGATTTCAGTTTTAGGTTGTTAATTTTTTTTAAAGAAAATAGTATGAAAATAAAAAGAATAAAAGCAGAATACAAACAACACAAAGCAAGGACATGAGAAGTGATACAGGGTTTCAAACCGAATGATAAGGACTAACAGTAGTTGTTATATTACATATTGTTATCTTCAACAAAGTTGCTCAGATTACCAGTTGTAAGAATAGAAGATTGATCAAATCATTAAAGGGAATAAGAAGATAATAGTTTAGAAGAACATCAGAGACAATATATAGAATTGTAGGAATTCACCATTGGTTGTTATACTGCAAATTGTTGTCATCACATAAGTTGCTCAGATTACCAGATACAAGCATGAAAAATTGGTCAAAATAGTAGGAAAAAAACCTTTTAAACATTAAATGTTCCCAACAAACCATTAGACACCAATGGTACAGTTATACCATCCATATATATAACTTGCCTTAGTACTTTTTCTTCTTTCCTTCATCCCAGTTGCTCCTTCTTTTGAGCAGTTTCTTTCCCTTTCTTATTATGTATTATACATTTTGGGTTGTATTTACTCTTTCGTGTTCTTAAACAAGGGAGACAATGTGATGCCTACACAGGTGAATCTGATTTTTTTCACTTGTGAGTATGGTCTCTAGTTGCATCCATTTACCTATAAAAGCCTCAAGAGTATCTTTTGTTTATAGCTAATACTCCATTGTATAGAAATACCACATCTTTTATATCCGTTCCTCAATTGATGGGCATTTAGGTTGTTTGCAAGATTTAGCTCTGACAAATTGTGCTGCTATAAACATGGGTGCACAAGTATCACTGTGGTATGATGTTTTTAATTTTAAATTTTATTTTAAAGAGAGTAGTAACTGGGAAAAAAAGAACAATAGCAGCACACCACCATCACAAACATAAACAAACCAAAGCAAAAACATTTAAAGTGATACAGGGTTTCAACACAGAATAATATGAATTAACAGTGGTTGTTATATTACATATTGCTATCCTCAACTACGTTGCTCAGATGGCCAGATGTAAGAATGGAAGATTGTTCAGACCATTAAAGAGAATAAGAAAATATATCTATTTCTTAAGGTGAAGGACTTTGTCTTATATGACCATACCGTAATGATCAAAATCAAGAAACTTGGCATTTTTTTGTAGCGCTACTATATAACCCAAAATTCATTTGATCAGTTGTCCTGGTGATTTGCTTTGGGACTCCTTTCCCGGGTTGAGATCATATTGAGAATCATGCATCAAAGGTAGCTGTTGTGGTTCTTTCGTGTCCCCCCTTACGGTTCAGTTCTTTAGCCCTTGTCTTTTGTGATTTTAACATTTTATAGGCCCAGTATTTTGTAGAATATTCTTGCCCTTGTGCCTGATATTTCATCATGATTGGATTCAGGTTATGTATTATTGGCAGAAATACTGCATATAGGATGTTGTGATCTTCTTAGGGTAATACAGCAGGAGGTAATGTGAATTTGTTCCATTTCTGAGAACCTTATCTTGATCACTTACATAAAGTGCTGCTTAATAATTTTCTACAAAGCACTACTTTTATGAGTTTCTTAGGGGCTTGAGTTTGAAAATGTTGCACTGTTATGAGGAACACACTAATTCTGTCCATAGGATTTTCTGTGATGATGGAATGTTTACTTCTGCACTGTCCAGTGTAGGCATCATTGTCAGGAGATGGCCAATGAGCACTTGAAATGAGGGTCATGTGACTGAGGACTTTCAGGGTATAACTTGAACTTATAAACTTTCATAGAATACGGCCTACTAGCAATTTTTAAAGAGTGAAAAGCAGCAGGTACGTGTTTTACCATGGTTTCCAAGAATGCTTTGAGGGGCTGGGGATATAGCTCAGTGGAATAAGCGCCTACCTGGCAAGCACAGGGTCCTGAGTTCGATCCCCAGTACCACAAAAAAAACAAACAAACAAACAAAAAAAAAACACTCAATATTCCAAGAATGCTTTGAGAAGAAAGGGTTACATGGTTAGTTAGCTTAGGGATCATTCTGTGGAGCATATTTTGGCAAATTCAGTACTATATGCTATCATGTTTGGTTCTAAATATCTTTGTTTTCTAATTTAGCCCAGGGAGAGGTATAAGTGAAATTGTCAGCCAACTGTTAATGTTTACCCCAAATACTTCTTGAATTAGTTTGTATAAATGATTGACTACTCAGAATAGCCAAGTCAGTAGCAATATTGTCATTTATACCTATGTCAGCCACTTGCTTCCAGTACACAAGAAGTGACAACGGGGAAAATGGTGTTGAGGTTTAGGCTGCCTCATGAGAAACCCTCTAAGCTGATAGAGTTCTTCAAAGACATACTATGTAGCTGTCATAATCACTTACTCTGATGCTGAGGCACAAGACCTAGAACTCACAACTTAAAGAGAGATTTATTTGGGCTCACAGCTTTAGAAGTGTCAGTCCATGGTAGGGTGGCCACAAGGCAGCGAGGGCATGGTGGGATGGTTTGGGCAGAAGAAAGCGGCTCACATCACAGCGTCCAGGAAGCAGTGACTTTCTGTTGCACCTCTGGTGACCCATCTCTAACTGGGCCCCATCTCCAAACAGAAAGTCAGTTATGAATTCCAAGATGGCAGCACACAGAACCCACATGATCCAATCACCTCCCAAACACATGAGGGTTTTAGGGGGCACTGTAGGGCTAAACCATAACATCAACATACAGATTCTCTCTTACCAATTTCAAAACCAGGAAGTGTTTAGCATTCGTAGAATGTGGTCACCTCAGTCTTTCGAGAAGAATTAATATCAATGGCCCTTGTCCATGCATAGCATAACTGTCTGAAGATGTAGCCTTCTATCTAAGTGGAATTCCTGAAACAAAGTACTGGTTCATACCTTACTCCAAGTCACTCAGGAAAAATATTCTCATTCAAATGTAGTTGCTATAAGAGCATCTAAACATCTTTCAAAATTTCACACATATTTAGCTACTAAAAGGAATGTAGGATAGAATGAATAAGGGTGGGGACCTTTAGGGGAGAAAAAGAGAGCAGTTTGCACAGACAAAGACCCCTTAAGCCAGCGACAAGAGCCAGAAGTTGGGATGAGTCAGAGAGGAGTGAGGTAAATAGTCTTTCTTCTTTTACTTCAGCTATAGCTCCTTTGGGAAGCGCTTTGCTAAGCCAGGATTGAAGAATTTTATTTCCTGTAACTGTAAGTATTGTTTTGATTGGCTTGCTCCAGTGTCTGAGAGCTGTAGTTTGAAGGATTCTTAAGCAAAGGGACCTCATATGGTTGGTGAGCTCAGAATCCAGATAAGATCTTGAAAGTCATCATACATTGGTGTCCGAAGCTATGATTTTGAAGCTTATTGGGTTTTGAAAGCAGAAGTTTTGGGAAGAATGATTTCATCCCCAGTAAAAACAGATTGCATTTTCTTTTAAGGTACACAGTGGAAGTTATGACCCCAAAGTGCCCCAGTAAGACATTACAGATGGCTATTTCCATGTGCTGTTTGGCATATGTTCAGGAAAACCACCAGGGAAAATTAGCTTTGAAATACTGTGCTTTAGGATATGTACTGTGATACCCTGAAGAGATACATTTTCTTGCCAAATATAACAGTCAGTTAACAAGTGGAAGTGTAAAAGTTCATATTTTCACGAAAATCTTAGCAATGAGTTTAACAAGGTCATTTGTTCCATTTTTCCCCATTCTTCACTGCTTACTTAGTTCACCGTTAGAGGGCACTGTTGGCAGTGATATCAAAGGAAAGCAATGTGGAGCGTTTTGCCAAAAGCATTTTGAGATCTCTTTCAGTTTTTGTTTCAGCCAATAAATAAAAATGTAAATTTTGCACTTACAATTTGTGCTTAGATTTTAATGCATTTCAAATACTTCTAGACTTTAAAGTGCATTAATTTAATAGGAGAAAAATCATTGTCAAATATGGTGCCTGTTTTTCAACAAATGCTAAATTTAGAATCTGTCTGATTTTCCTCCTACAGTAGTATACACTCATCCACATCGTGTTTTAGAATGTTATCAAGCACTTGCAGACTCATTATTTTTTATTTCCCAAATAGTGTAACAATTTTATTGCCCAAAACATGCCTTTACTGATATTTGTCAAAGTATCTCAAGGTGGCAAGGAACCTTCAGTTCCTTTAGTGCAACTCTATAATAGACAGAATCTTTTCCTTATTGATAAAGGGCTGTATCAACCTAAAAGTGATAAGATTAGCTCTTGGGGGACAACTGTACTATTTATTGGAAAGGTTGTGTGAAGGTAATAGTTTGCCTCTTTGGTATTTAGTGTATTAGACAAAATCTTTTAGCTGCAAATAACAGAAACCAAACAGGCGTCATCCATGTCAAAAAAAAAAAAAAGGCCAGAGTGAAATTTGTTATTAGGAAACAGGCCTTGTGGGCTGAGCTCACTGAAATCTAGAGATCCGTCAGGACTGTCTCGTTCAGTCTGTTCCATCTGCTTTCCTCTCTGAAACGACTTCCATCATTTCTGCTTGTCAGTATTTTCTCCTTTCATTTCCACAGTCAACTATGCTATTTGAATGAGTTAAAAAAAATATCACAAAGGGACTTTTGTTACCTGAGAGGAGGTTGTTCCAGAATGCCATGAAGCCAGCTACCTTTGGCTAGTGCTGGTTCGTGATACCATCAGTGGTTCCCATTGTCATGAGCCTGCTCCCACCCCTCATCCCAGAGGAGCAGGTCTCTTGGTGGAATGCTTTATGTGTGTGTGTGACTTGCTAGTCCTGTGGATGAGCCACCTCATGGGCCCGCGGTAGTGGTGCTAGCAAGGGCTTTGCAGGTAGGAATACCAAACACATACCTGGCAGAGATGTCTGTCTCTGTGAGGATGAATGGCTGTCCTTTCCAGGATGGGAGGGTTCCATTTGGTCAGCTTGCAACTATGTGGCTGATTGATTGGCCATATTAGGGGCTCAGTGTTGGTCTGGCTGGATATTGAGAAGCAGCAGCAGCTCGACTGGCATTAGTAAGCAGAGTCTTACTACAGCGCTCGCATAAATCTGCCTCTGTGTCCACTCTGCTCATGTATCCATTATACCTGCTCTCCATGACCCATGATAACAATGTCAGCCCCATGGCAAGTGGCTGAGTCATTTTGTCTACTTTGGTGCTCATTGCCTAATCCACAGCAGAGGCTTTCGGGTGGATATCCTTAGGTAATTCGTAAATCTTCACCCTTCACGCTATTGTGCTTGTACCAACCCACATGCTTTTCCTCAGACACCTTGTTTCTGATCTTGCCATTGTTACTCTCCCAGCTCCCTCACCAGACAACCAAGGTCATTGGGCACTTTCTTGGAATTATATATATTTTCATCTGGGGTCATATTTTTTTTCTATCTGAAGCAGATGACCAGCTTTACTGCTCATCATTCTGTCATTGGGAAGACCTGTCCTCTCCACGGTCTTTCCCTGAATATGGTTATAACAAGACCATTATCAACTTTTGGTTTGCATTCACATATGGGAGCAATTCATCTGTAGAGTAAGCTTGGGCTTTTTCATTTTCTTTCATCTGGCCATAGGGCCCCTCCCCCTCTCCCTATGTCCATAGGTGCAAGAGTGCCAAGCACTAGTGCTTGGTGACATGGAGTCTCGGTTCCCTACTCATGGAACTTACCATTCCTATTCAGCTCAATCCCAGATACATTAGCAATGCCTTTCAACAGATTACAATTAAACTCATGTGGTTTTGTGATTTAGTGGCTCCTAGAGGACTGAGTGCGTAATAAGCATTTTTGATAGTCATTTGATATCTTATGATCAATTGCTTCACCTCTTCCAGGATTCAGACATAAAACATAAGGGCTGTTTTTCGAAGGACTTATAATTCTCTGCAGCTGATCACACGGCTCTGCTTCAGGATCCCAGGGCCTGAGTTATGACTCTTCCACTACACTTGCCAAAGCTGTTACTTCATCTTTTCCCACCACATGATGTTTCAGCACCATGGGCGTCTGTTGGATCATATGTCCAAGTGACAGCGCTGATGGCCCTGGGGCCTGATGCTTCTTTGGTCTCATTGAATGTTGGAGCCTTTCTTGTCACTTGCTATATAGGCTAGAAATATTTCTAAGCATGGGGTGCATTTCCTATAGAACTCAAAAAGCCAACCGGGGCTGCCCTTCCTTCTTTGTGATGGGAGATGGAGATGTGAGATACAGACATTTATCTCTTTAGAAGCGATATCCCTACACATAACTATTTAGGGACCCCCCAAATTTGCTCAAGATTTGCATGTTTATGATAATGACAAATGTCTATTGGTCTTTGTTTTTGGTTCTTGACACAGAGCTTTTAGAAACTCTTGGTATTTCCTGAGTGACAGTAGTAATAGGGACATGTGTTGTTATTCATAACGAATCCCTTTTAACGATATTTGAGTTTACACAAAGGTAGTGTATTTGTATCTATACTAATATAGTGCTGATAGCTTCAGGTCAGAGGCAGGTTGCCAGGCATGAGAATAGGACAGTACCTGGAAATTTCAGCTTTCCCTGGACCTCATGGGAGAGTGAAGAGTTAGAGATTGAGTTTAATCACAAATAGGCAAAGATTTAGCTCACCATGCATACTTAATAGAACCTCCACAGAAACTCCTAACAGCATAGAGGATTTGAGTTGATGAACCCGGAACCCACTGAGACACTAGAAAGTTGGCACACCCAAAGGAGATACACAAACTCAGCATCTTTTTCACTGTACCTTGTTCTGTGACTCTCTTCCCCTTGGGTGTTCTGAGTTATATCTTTTAAAATAAATCAATAATGTTAAGTACACTGTTCTGCTGAATTCTGGAAGGTATTCTCGCAATTAAGTCTGAGAGGGAATCCACAAGTTGAAAAGAAGTCAATACAGCGTTGTGGGACTGAGCCCTAACACATGGAGTCTGATGCCAACTCCAAATAGTATAGGAATTGAACTGAATTGTAAAACATCCAATTTTTGTCTGCAGAGTTGACAAGAATGCTGGTATGAGGGCAAACTCACATGTTTGGGTTTTCCAAGACCTCCCATATACTACAGCCTCTGACTTCCACACAATGAATGTGATGTCGTGATAAATGGATCGGTGCGCTATCTGTGCGATAGCAAGCGGCTCACATGTTGTGCTGTGATGGAGGGCAGGAGAATTAGTGTAACCCCAAAGGTAAAAATACAGTGAATACTGTTTGTATCTTGTGAATGCGAAAGACTTCTTACCATCATTTATGTTTGCCAGGTCAATGACCTCCTACCACGTACCTGAGGCTTTCTATTAATCTTTGGCAGTGACACCCCTTCCAGCCTAGCAGGTTTGTTTCAGGAACTATTGGCCAAGCTTAGAGTAGTCTATAGCTGTTCTCAAAGATCTGTCTAGCTTCTGAGTCAGACTCAATCAGTGAATGGGGATAAAATGGGAAACATTTTTTCCCAATCATTTAATAGCAGTCTAATCTTTAGTGTTCTGTCGGGGAGATGACATTGGTTTCATTTACCACTTTTGCCAGAGGTACGGAGGGAAGTTTCCAGTACTTCTCTCTTAAATCCCTCACTGTAATAGCTCTTGTTCCACAGGCCATGGACCCAATGTGTGCGTTATTCTAACTGAAAATCTATCAGTTTTTGTGATACACTGGGGAAATTGGTCACTGGGGCAGGGTGCCTGCAGGTCCAGTGTCTCCACTGGGAACGTAACTAAATAGGACTGCATTTGCTACCCGCTCCTTCTTGGCCCTACAAGATGGCTGTGACTTAATCTGCAGCACTGTCAACTCAGGCTTTATGTCTAATAGTCCTCGAGATGTTGGTCATTGCTTTTTCCCCACTACTGAGTCACTTGAGGAAGCAGCTGTATATTTCTTTTTGAAGAAAGAGAGAGGAAATCATTATGATATATATTTTCCATGGTGTTATAGGGTCTTTCCTTTGGGAAGCTGGACATGTCTTTAATCAGTTGGTCTGGTCATGAGAGTTTGTCTCAGTGCTGGAGGCTGAGGAAGGTGCTGTGACCTTGAGTACAACCAGTGCTTCTTTCCTTCTGCTCCTCCCCTCTTGCTTCTGAAAACATCACTAATACTAAGCAGCACTCATGCTGACCACCCATCTTTATTTCCCCAAGGGACACTCTGTGCTGTTAACCATCTCTACAACTTCTTGGGCATCAGTTCCCATGGGCTGGAGTGTTCCTATGATCTTGCTTGTTCTCATATTAATTGTGACCTCCTGGCTTCTGGTGGATAAGAAATATTGCCACTTGGTCTCTGCTAATTCAGGGCCGCTGTGTCTACATGGGTATGAACTCACCGAACTCTGTGATTGCTCTCCTACTGCCATTTCCAGCTGGCAGATGAGAGCCATCGCTGAGACTCTTAGTGATGCTTGCCTGATGGCATTGAGTGCTCTGTCCTCTGAGCCCTCTCCTGGGACATAATCATCTGGTAGGGCCGCAGAGATTACATAATTTATCCACTCCAGCATGCCGACCTCCCTCAGTCACTGCGTTCCTTTGTCTACCGCCTGCCGGGACAATTTAGGCATTTCTAGTTTGCAGGAAGTTGGCATCTGGTTTTCCAGGCTTCTAACAACTATCCCAGCAGCAAATCAGATTCTTCTCTTTAGTTCCTTACTAAGGTGATAAAAATGTGTTCCAGGAGTATGTGCCAAACTTATTAACCTTTTGCTTATCCAGCCTTCTAGCTTAGCTCTTTTGATCAGGGACCCTGAAACTCTCCTCCCCAGGACATGATGGAAAATTCTTACAATTTTTTTTTTTTTTTTTTTTTTTTTTAGACTTACAGTTTCCTCCACTAGCAGCTGTAGTACGTATTCAGGTTTATGCTTGGATTTATTTCTACCCCGTGGGCTGGCATCTAGGAGTGGGGGTAGGGGCAACTATTTAAGGCACCATAGCTGCCGTGTCAGGGACAGGCTTTTGTAGCATCTTTAGCACAGTGGAAGTACTGGTTCATACTAAGCAAGAGCAGATCACCTCTGTGAGGACAGTGGCCCCAGGGAGTTACCTGGTCAGAGTCCTCAAGGTTATCCATGCAGATGTTCCTGTTTCCTAGGGCCATTAGCTTCAGTAGAGTCACTTTGACTGCAAATTCAAGCTCTGTGATCCCGAAAACCAGATCTTCAGCCTACCACATAATTTTTTTTATGTGGAAGTTGGGCTTTCTGTAAGCTACCACTAAATTCTATGGCTCTCTAACTGTTACTTGCTTATAAACAGCCCTCAGCCACACATTCATCTGCAGGGCATCAGTGTGACTTAGTATCCAGCCAGCTCTGCTGTTCTGTACACATTTTTCCTCTTACTTTTCAAAGACCCGCATTATCATACCTGCCATAGCATCCTTATCCAATGGAGTATTTTCCTAAGTCAAAGTCACTGTCTTTGTCACCTTCCTCACTGCTGGGAGAAATGCCCAGCGTCTACAACTTAAAGCAGGAGAAGTTTATGTTAGCTCATGGTTCTAGTGCATGGTCAGCGGGCTACAAGGCAGATGGGGCATAGCACAGGGTCAAGGAAGAGGAAGGTTCCTCAAATCATGGTGGCCCAGAAACAGTGAGCAAGAAGGGAGGAACCAGGAAAGGAGATATAGCCTTCCAGTGACACGCTTCTTCCCCCCAGACCCCACATGCCAACAGCCAGGCAGCTATAGCAGCCTCACAGTTCAGTTATCTTCCCAACACATGAAGCTATTTAATTTATTATTAAATTGGAGCAGCTGTTTAATTTATTATTATTATTATTTGAGACAGCGTCTTGCTATGTAGTCCAGGGTAGTCTTAAACTCACAGTGATCCTCCTGCCTCAGCTTCTGAAGTGTTGGGATTATAGGCGTGTACCACCATGGCCCCCTTGGGGGCTATTTTAAATCTAAAGGCAGCAGTGATTATTATAGCTATTAAATTGCCTTGTCCTCCTAGGGGTATGGGGTGCCAGCTTCCAGTGAGGAAAATGAAGTAAGTATGTGGAAAGGCTTGGTGCCCCCCCAGCCCCCAGTGCAAGAATGCAAAGCAGATGTTACTGCAAGTAAAGGAGAGCATGACGGGGTGGTGCGTGGCACAAGCAAGGTTGCTGTGCAGTCTGAGTCAGACCCAGTAAGGCTGGCAGGGAACCCCTGAGCCCAACCCAGCAGTTGGAGCAGGTCCTATCTCCCGGAATAGGGCTGCATCCCTGACACATGTCGGAAGGGAGCACCAGGACAAGGGCAGGGCTTTGGTGTAAACATGGGGCTGGATTTCACCCAAAGCCCCAGTCGAATACGCTGCCTGTCAATGGAGGTGTGAGAGGCGCATCATATTAATACTTCTGCAGAACTTGACTGGTGAATGTAGGTGTGTTATGGCTTTCTCCACTCTTTATTTTCTTTGATAAAATCTTCCAGCTTTAGGGGAAGGGAACGTAAAAAGAACTAAGATGTATTCTGTGTATATACCACTCCTACCGTACGTGGAATCATTAAGTACTGCAAACAAGTACTAATAAAACTTAAAAAGGTTTAAAAATTTTTTCCAGCTCTACTGAGGTATAATTGACAACTTGGAAACATATATATTTACAGTGTATGATGTGATATCATGATGGATGCATTTATTTTGAAGTGATTATCACAAGCAAGCTAATTAACATGCCACTTCACATAGTTATTTGTGGGTGTGTGTATGTGTGTGTGGTGAGACTATTTAAGATCTATTCTCTCAGTAACTTTCAAATATATACTATTAACTATAGTTGTCATGATGTACAACAGATATCAGAACTTATTTTTTCTATCCTTTTACCTTCATCTGTGTCCTTATATTTTAAATTTTCCTTTTATAGGAAGCACTTAGTCCTTATATTTTTAAATCCAGTCTTATACTGACTTTCTGTTTGCAATGTTTAGTCTGTTTATATCTTTTTTGTTTTCAGTACTGGGACTTGAACTCAGGGCCTTCACACTAAACTAAACCCCTACTCCTTTAATAATTTTTTATTTGGAGACAGGGCTTCACTAACATCTCTAAATTGTCCACATTAGGCTCAAAGTTGTGATCCTTCTGCCTCAGCCTCCCAGAATGCTAGAATTATAGGTATATACCATCTAGGCCCACCTTAGCCTGTTTACACTTAAATGTGATCACTAGTATGGTTTGACATAAGTCTACAAACTTATATTAAATTTTTTTTCCACCTATTTTTATTTCTGTTGTTTCTTCATGCCTATCTTCTTTGGGATAAGCTAAATATTTTATTAGGTTCTCTTCTATGGATTGTTTAGCTATTTCTTTTTGCATTTGTTTTACTGGTTAGTCTAGCATAGAGATGAGTATAGAACTTTGGTTGGTGTTAAAATAATCTGGAAGGCTTCTGAAACAGATTACTGATTCTGGACCCCCCGAGTGTCTGGGTTAGTAGAACTGGGAGAGGACCCAAGGCTTTGCTTTTCAAATTAGTGTCTGGATGATGCTTATGCTGGTCAGGACTTTGAAAATCACTACTGTACTGTTACAATATGCATCGTTAGCTTTTTATTTTGTTAGGTCTTTTTGTTATTACTTCATGAATAAAAGCTTTT
The DNA here is from genome assembly GCA_004027595.1 of Dinomys branickii. NCBI lineage: Eukaryota > Metazoa > Chordata > Mammalia > Rodentia > Dinomyidae > Dinomys > Dinomys branickii. Next base: position 33,456 of record PVLD010020031.1, read on the forward strand.
GTCAAAAGCTTCTACCTTTAACTTTCCCTTTACTTATAATGGCCATCTCATATTTTACTTATACATATATCACAAATTCTATACCATGTTATTATTTTTATCATTTCTTGCTTTAAAGAGTCAATAATTTCTAAAATTTTTCAAAAGAATTAGATTTTGTATCTTCTCATGTATTTAAAATTCTTGGAGCTTTTCATTTTTGAAAATGATCACATAGCTACATGGTATCGTTTCCCCTTAGACAAAAGAGCTCTTAGAAGCTTCAGTAGTACAGGTGCACTGGTGATAAATTCTTTTAGTATTTCTATGTTTGCAAATCTTTTTTTAAAAAAAACTTTCCTGGAAACTGTTTTTACTAGCTAGAGAATCCTAAATTAGCAGTGTTATCTTTTCTTTCCAGCATGTCTGTCATTTGTCTTTTTATAATTATCTTTGAAGATAGTATAACTTTTTTTCCTGTGAGTGCTTTGATATTTTCTTTTATTTTTAGCCTGTAACAATTAGCTATGACATGTTAAGGAGTTTTTTCTTCATATTTGTCTTACTTGGTGTTCAGTGAGATTCTTGAATGCATGGGTTACATCTTTCGTCCATTTTGGAAAATTCATAGATACCCTCAGCATCCAGACATCCTTGATCTTTTCAAATATTTTCTTTTCCCCGTTCTTTCTCTCCCCTCTCTCTAGGACACTAATTACGTGTGTATTGGACCGTTTGTCAATATTTTGACTTAAAACGCATCTTCTGTCAGGTGGACATGGTAGTGCATACCTGTAACCTCAGTGCTTTGGAAGGTTGAATTAGGAGGGTCGTGTGTGAGCACAGACTGAGGAACTTGGCGAGAGCCTATCTCAAAGAAAGACAGAAGGAAGGAAAGTAGGAAGGAAAGGAAAGGAGAGAGGAGAGGAGAGGAAGGGGCGAGAGGAGAGAGAGCTCATTGCTATAAATTTCCCTCTGAGGACTGCTTTCACTGCATCCCACTGGTTCCAGTAAGTTGTGTTTGCAGCTTTGCTTGATTGTAGATGTTGTTTAATTTCTTCTATAATTTCATCTGTGATCCATTGGTTGTTCAGGAGGGTATTATTTAATTTCCATACGTTTATGGAGTTTTTGTGGTTTCTTTTGTCAATAATTTTCAATTTCATTGCACTATGGTCAGATAATATGCATGGCATAATTTCAATTCCTTTGCATTTACTCAAGCATGTGCTATGTGCTAGTATATGGTCTATTTTATTTTATTTTATTTTTTTAAATTTTATTTTAAAGACAAAAGAATGGAGACATATGAACCAGAAAAGCCATAAACAATACAGAAAATACAAAGTTATACAGAATATAGTAGGGAATTAGCACTGGATGTTGTATTACATAGTTATCTTCACATTAGTTAACACAAAAACATTGAAGGAAATACCAAATTATAGATAAGATAGTAGG
>PVLD010020032.1:0-34857 GCA_004027595.1 Dinomys branickii
GTAAAGAAGATATAGTTCAGACCTTAGAGAACAATGACAGCTATATGGGCCTGTTTCCTTGCTTCTTGACACTCAACTTAAAGGAGCAGAAGTTTATTACTGGTGCACAGATTCAGATGTGTCAGTCCATGCATAGGTGGTTTGGAGGCAGAAACATCAGGATGCAAGGGTTTGGCAGAGAGGAGCTGCTCCAGTGATGATATCTGTAAAACAGAGAGTTAGGGAAGCCATAGAGAGGAAAAGCCAGGGATCAGACATATTCCTCAAGTTCACCCACCTACTCTAACTAGGTCCTACCTTCAGCTAGGAATTTACCAATGAATTATCCCACCAATGAATTAACTGAATAGTAAAGTAAGTCCCTTCACAATTCAATAAACTCTCCAGGAGTTCACCCATCCAGGCAAGGTGATAATGGAGATTGACTAGCACAAGTTCATCCCACATCAACTTAACATTTAATCATACTTTCTACCCTACTTAATCTCTGAGCACATGGCATATTTCTGTGTAAAATGATGTAACTAGCTTTTTGACATCTGAAACATGCTCTGATTTCTCCCCTAAGGTTAGTTCCTTAGTTCCTTAGTTCCTTAGTTACTTAGTTTGTGACAGGGTCTCTCTACATAGTTAAGGCTGGCTTTGAACTCACTATGTAGCCAAGACTGGCCTTGAACTTGCAGCAATCTTCCTGAGTGCAACAGTTCCATTATTGTTCAAAAATCCAAGTCCAAAGCGTCCTTTGACACTGAAGGCAAACATTTAGCTGTGAACCTCTATAAAATTCAAAAAGGAGGTTACATGTTCCCAACATAAACCAGTATAAGGCAAAAGAATAGGGGAATGGAGCAGGAGTATAGCAGGAAACAAGGAAAAAGAAAAATATGAGACGTAAGCAAGAACAGAGTGCAGCAGGGGGAACATTTAACTCTGGAATCTCTGTGTCCAGCAACTGAGCACATGGTAGTAAAATGTGAATCCCAAGGGCTGGGGCAGCCTATTCCTGTGGCTTTGCTCACTGCACTCCACATGGGCTCTCTCTTGGGCTGGATCTTCTTTCTATCTGTGTCTTTCCTTCCTAGACATACCATCTTCCAGGCACCTTCAGCTACCTAGAAGCTCTGGTGCAGCTTCAAACTCAGTGCAGTCACCATCACATTCTCAGGGACTCTTGGTAGCAGACTTATAACACTGACTATAAAAGTTGTGTGGCTTCCAATGCCATCCTGTGAAGTCTGGGAGGAAGCCTTTGTGATCCCATAAATCTTGTATTCTGAATGCTTGTGTAACCTGCATAATGTAGGTGACACTGAGTTCTGCTGCAAACCTGATAGCTAGGCCTTCTTGTACCATGGATGCAAATAACCACCAGTGCCCAAGCCACAGACTGAACATTAGGTTGTCATAAAATTTCCTCTGCCAGATCAATTAATCCACTTTCTTTAAACTCAACCTAAGGCATAGGCAAAATGTAGGCTAATATGCCAAAATGAAACAGGCATAGATTCTCAAATTCCCAACAGACTCCCCATTCCAGCCTGAAACCTTGTCAGGCTGGCCTTTACTCTCAGCATTGCTATCATCATTCCGGTCACCTGAGCGCTCCCTAGAATCATCTATCAAGCTCTGCTTGCAGCATTGTGTTTCTTTAGCCTGTTTCTCCAAATTTCCCAAACTCCTCTCACAAACTGCTTTGACAAGGTTCAGAACCACATGAGTCTCAGCAATGACTGCACTTCTCTAGCACCAATTCTCTATGTTAGATTTCCTGTTGTTCCCTTAAAACAGCCAGCACCAAAACCTTGGAGTGATTGATTAGCTCATGGTTTCAGAGGCTTCTGTTTATGGTCTTAGGCAGCAACATCATGGCACAAAGGAGTGATAAAGAAATACTGCTCAAATCGTGGAGTGTAGGAAACCGCAACTCAGGTCACAGCCGGAGGAAGAGGCTGGGGCACAGATGTAGTCCCCAAAGTCATGCTCTCATGTCCCACTTCCTCCGACAAGGGACGTCCTCTGTATAACCCGTGCAGCTATGAGCTCATCGGTTATTATCCTGGTCCAGTCACTTATTTACAAGTTTCTTAATCGAGGCTGGTTGGCAGCCGAGGGTAACCAGCATGATACAGTGTGAGATCAATTGTGAGTGATTAGTAGGACTTTAACCCGGATAGACAACATTATTCATGGGATTGTGTAGTACATAAGCAAAGGTAAAGAAAAATGTGAAACGCATTCAGAAGAGAGTAAGTAGATCTTACTGACATGTTTGTAAGGTAGCACAATCATTATTCACTGATTTGTTTAATAGTATCCGCTGAATACTATGTACCAATAATTGACCCTAAATAAGAAACAAATGCCTTTGCCTACATAAAATGTGCTTTGTAGTGGTTAACAAAAGACATAACAAAAATTGTGAACAGTTGTGGATATTGAATAACAAAGTCCGTGCTTAATTAATGGGGAAATGAAAGGCCATTAAGATTTTGGATGCAGGAATGACGTTATTGAACTAATATGAAAAGGTGAAGAAAGATACAGGTATGAATTCTCAAACATACTTTTGCAGTATTCAAACATAGTGTGAAGGGTTAAATCCATGTTTAGCTTAATTTATGTATGATGCTTGGTGCCTTTGACTATATATTCTTCTTGAAATGCTCCTTCCTTGGATACCATGTTGACACCTCAGGTATCATCTATCTGTTAATTCTCAGTTTTTCAAAATGCATTCCTGTTTCAAAAACGTCCAACATGTTCTTTACACTTGGCATCAAATCCTGAGCTTTCTTGTCTTATTTTAGAATATTATCCATGGTTTCCACAACCATCTGTAACTTGACATCTCAAGATATTAATTCTATGCTCTACATTCCAGAGCTAAGTAGCCATCTACTTGTGCATGTCTTTCCCCAGAGGTTCCTGCAGGCAGACCTGGCTCATAGCAGTCAGTTCATTCGCCCTGCTCCCCACTGGCCCAGGTGCTGCGTCTGCTTTCAGTACCCACTTATCTGAGAAAGGCTGCAAGACTGAGTTAGGGGAAAACGTAGGTCATAGCTCCATTCAGAAACAACTTTCTGCTCTAGATGTTTATTGGAAATATGCATACCCAACAGAAACCTGCTGTCAGGGTATACGCTGCGTTATTTTGCTCCCAAAAACAAAATCTAGATCAAACCCTGCTATTCCATCTGACAAAGGAGGGAATGAAGAAGAAGAAAACAAGTAAGTTTCCCCAGACCACCCTCAATAAATGGCAAGATGTTATGAACCAGGACAGTGTGGCTGTGGGACCTGCAATCTTACAGCTATGTGAATAGTGCCCCACTAAAGTATGCACTGAAAAAATAAACCATAACACAAGATGACATAAGAGAATGTCAAATTGAAACGTTAGAGAAATCTTATTATGTTATATTCACAAACTCACACATCAAAACACTTTACAATTAAATGGGAATTTAATTTGCTAAAGGTCCCATGAAGGAACTTTTGGAAAAACCTAAAAAACACAAATGATTTGTTTTAGTAAAACTTGTCTTTCTTAAATACATATTTTCCAAGATTACACAGTATTTAAAAGTTCATCTAGATTCATCTCTGAGGAAGAAATTGTATATTTTTAAGCTTTATGTAGTGTATAAAAAAGTTTAGTGAAATATGTGCTTTGTAATTTTTATTTTAAAGACAATAAAAAATAACAAAATAACAGAGACAAAAACAAAACAAAGTAAAAACAATAAAAATGATACTTGATTTACGTACAGCCTCAATACCATCCACATTATCTATAATTTTGTTAATATCTGATTATTGGTCTTACACTCAAGGTAAAAACATACCGGTATGTTTTAAAATTTTATGAATCAGACTCAAATTTTGCATATGAGTCCAACTATATTGTGATTATCTTTCTTTAAACCCCACAACTAACATGTCCGTGGAACAATTGCAATCAAGTATAACTCACCTTTAAACTATTGAGAGCTTTAAATGAATATCCTCTGGTGAATCCAGAGCTAAAATCTCACTGAAGTTTGGTGCTCTTGAGTGGTATACAGCTTTGTATGTAGAAGAAACCTAGCTATTAAGGCTCAGGAAATGTTGAACAAAGATGACTGATTCCCTGGTCTCTTCTCTGTTTATGTCTCCGGAAATGTCCCTTGAGACATCATATCCTTTGGAGGATAACTGTAAGACTTTGGAAACTATTTAATATTCTTCATGTTGAAAATATTCAAGTCTAGCCCAGGTTAATTTCAATAAAATTAGTGATTCTTACACCCATTTGGTGAATTAAATTGAGCAAACATTGTACCTATAGATGTTACATGTTTGAAAGATAAAACATTCAATGTTAAACTTGTAATCCACACAGTATTATCTTCAAATGATATGCACCTGATTCCTGACATTGATTCTTATGAGCCCTTGTTGTCCATGTAAAAGTTAACACACTTTCATGATAGAGACACAGTATTTGTGGGGCTCTTCTGAGTGGAACACTGGGAGATGGAAGAGATGATTTTGAGTCCAGCACTTTCATAATCCACCCATATGACCCTTGGGTAATTAATTCATATTTCTGAACCATACTTTACCTATCTAAAATAAAGCAAGGAAATATACCAATAATTGCTCTAGTTTGTTTTATTGCAAGCTATTTAATTCTAAGTAAAATTAATATTCCTTGATTAACAAATATATGATTTAATAAGGTACAATTGTTTAAACAAAGAACTAGCAGTTGAACCGAATACTGATGGAAAATTCCAGCAATGACCCTTGGGTCTGACCCGTGGGTAATTAATTCATACTTCTGAACCATACTTTACCTATCTAAAATAAAGCAAGGAAATATACCAAATGATCACTCTAGTTTGTTTTATTCCAAGCTATTCAATTCTAAGTAAAATTAATATTCCTTGATTAACAAATACACGATTTAATAAGCTATAATTCTTAAACAAAGAACTAGCAGTTGAACAGAATATTGCTGGAAAATTCCATCACAGTGGCAATTAAAATGCATCTTCACTTTTATAAAGATTTAAAATCCATGTTTATAAAGAATAAACTTAAAAACATGATAATACATATATTATCTTGTGTTTTAAAATATTTGTAGTTCATCACTGTTATAAAATGACCCAGTTATAAAGTTATGACCATTTTTATTTGCAGTATCCTTCGGTTAATAAGGATAACCTGTATTAACCTGCATTAATTTCCAACTCACTCTATTTCACAAAAAATATTAGTACCTATTAAGATAATCTTATTTCTCTAAGGGAAATGTTAATTAAAACTGCAGTGAGATATCATCTATCTCCAGTTCGAATGTCTATTTCCAAAAAACATATAAAAGTAACAAACACTCCCAAGGTTGTAGAGAAAAATGAATTCTTACAAGTATATTGTAAGAGTTCTTCTACCCATTTGATGAAGAAATATTGAGGGGAATATAAACTAGTATAGGTGTTATTAAGCACAGTGTGTAGGTTCTTGTAAAAATTAAAATTAGAACGATCCTATGATCCAGCTATCCCAGTTCTGGGCATACAGCCAAAGGGAACAAAATCTAAAAGACAGCACTCCTATGTTCCTTGCGACACCAATCACAAGGGCGAAGCTGTAGAATCAAACTATATACAATCCAGAGATAAATGGGTAAAGAAAACTTGATGTACATACATAATGAGATATTAACATTATTCAGACAAAAACAAAACTGAAATTCTATTATTTGCACCAAAATGGATTGATGAGAAGGATATTATATTAAATGAAGTAATACCAAGACAGCAAGATGAACAGCACAAGTTCTCTCTCACAGAAGTTAAAACAGTCGATCTCAATTTTGTAGAGTAGTGGATTTTAGATCCTGGAAAGGTCACAAGGAGAGCGATTAAGGACCGCTGCCTAGTGGGCAGCAAAGCTCAGATGGAGGTACTGAGTTTTAGTGCTCTTCTGTAAGCATCTGGTTCACAGTAATGCTGGCTATATTTTATGAAGCTCTAGAAGGGAGGAACACAAAGCGTCTAGGCACAAAGAAATGGTAAAGTGGGGAAACGCTGATTATCTTGATTCGATCAGCGCACACATGTTCATGTGTAAAAATACCACACTGCAGCCCACTAATATGTACAATTTTGACATGTTAATAAAAGTAACTGATTAAAATTTTACCCAGTTTTATTGGGTAAATACAGCAACATTAAGGCATGATTCACATATGAAGGTAGGAATATTCGTCTCTCCTGTTAATAAATTCATTATCATTTGAATCTTTCACTTTTCTTCACCTTTTTCCTGTCAGCAGACATTGTAGACAAGCGCTCTATTTTTGATGCTTGGTCGCCTTTCCTGGGCTGTGCCGTTCTGATGGACTTATATTCCAGTGCCTCTGGCTCCTGAGGCTCAGCAGGGTGCTCTACTTCCCTTCAGGGTAACTTCAGGCCAACTAGTTGTCCCTGGCTGGGTTGAAGCTTGTATTAAGCGTTTTACAGAGGTTGGGACATTAACTGTGACCAGCCGCATTAAATCATCTAGAAAACGACAGACTGCTCAGCCTCTTCTCTGCATCTACATTAACCTAGCGGTAACAGTGAAAACAAGTAACAGCTATGTAACACTTTTTATTCAAGTCATACCGTTATGTTTTCCTGATTATGGCTATAAAATTACCCCTCTGGACGACTCTGCTGTTGGTAGATGGAAGAATCTCACCGCAGCTGATTCTGTGAAATCCTCCCCCAGCTTCTCAGTTGGCTACTGTTGCTATTTCCATCTCACAGGGGAGACACTGGGGACTGAAGAAGTTAACGTGTTCACCTGGCTTAGAAGAGCAGTGAAGGAGCAGAGACGCGCTCTGCTTCTCACCCCAGCTTTGACCTGTTGTGTAATAGTATCTGTGACACTTATGCATCCAGACCTTTCTACAGCTATTTAATTCATGATGTGTCTTTTTCCTGTCTCTAACTTATCTGAGAAGAAAATTCATTTCCGAATCACTTTTAATCACCATCGTATTTACTACAAAGACCTGCTGTCCGAGGGGTTGTTCAGAACCGTATGCATTGCAAAATAATGGAAGACGTGAACGAATAGCTCAGGAAAATCAACCTAGAAGAGGGCAAAGTTCACTTGACTTTTAGAAAGTAAAGTGTCACTGGAGACAATACTAGTTAAATTTGTAATTCCTTATAGAATTGTGATATGATTCAAAGAAATGGAACAGTGGGCTTCATGCTAAAAGTGTTTAATTACAAATTATAATCCTAAAAATTATAAATTCCCTATTCATGATAGTTGGTCTCCTTTTCTAAACCTATAAAATATGCTACTAGCTGTCTGTTTCTTCGTCATATAACCTCAATAGCTTAGCATAAAAATTATTTCTTGTCCTAGACAACGTCACAATTATCACACTGGAGTGGCCAGGATAGGTGTATTTTTAAAGTACAGTATAATTTCCCCCTAATAGACACATGTATGGATACTTCCAGTAGAAGGCATAAGAATGCCAGAAGTCTAAGGGACTTACTTGGCAGTGCTTTCCCCAGCGATTAAAGGCAAGGTTCAATCTGAAATGCTGAGAAGTTTATCATATAATCTACACAGTGTCAAGAGGTAAGTTGAGAAGTTTTTTAGCAAATCAAAAGTGACAGTGAAAGAAATCAAAATAGATTAAAATTGTAAGTAACACAAAATTTTCTTGTCTGAATGTGTTAACCTTGTACCAAGTACTAGCTCTCTCCACTCCACAGGAAAACTACTCTCAAGACTGTATGTGCCTGCTGTTCCTATTGCATCAGTAGCAGCACAGACACTTCATCCACTTTTTTGGTACTGCACGGCCACTTACCGGTAATGCTACTTCACGGCCATGAAGGTAAGATCTACAAATCTTTCTATTTTTAAACCATCTGCAAAGATCCCCTCAAAGAATTATCACATTCTTGTTCAATTTAAAGAACAGTGGGTTTTTTAAAATCTTCCTTTCTTAGAGCATTTGACCACTTGACCACTCCTTTTTAAAATTTCTTTGTGTCTTAGCTTCAGCTATTCTACTTTCTTCTGTTTTTCTTCATTTATGTCTTGAAACTCTAACTTTGGCTTAGGTCATGGTGGAATGGTGACTTTCTTTCTCATATGCCTATCCCTTAAATGTTGGTATGCAGCCAGATTTTACTCTTCCAAGCTCCAGACCTTCCTTTTGATGATTTGTAACTTGTGTCCTAGAAAAATCTTCTATGTCAAATTTCGACTTAAAAATAGGTTACTTCTGAGCCAGGAGGATGTGAGCTAAACTGCTCACAGGTAATCCTCCTTGGATATAACATAACTTTTCAAATCTGACATGCTCAGGACTGATTCATTATGGTCTCTATATCCTGCTTTGAACGTGGGGGAAAGGACCTCATACTTTGCTATTTTTTGTAACAGCCAGCTACTTCATGTACTATAACCTTAATTTCTCCCAATTTCTTGAACTCCCTCAGTACTTGTGACTTTGTCCTCTCTACCTATGTGATCTTCTCTCCATCTGCCCAGTTCTCATACTTGCTGTTCGTTTCAGTGGACCGGTTTTAATCACCAAAGGTGATGGTGAATTACTGATCAGTATCAGTGTGCTAACTCATTTAAAGAGAGATTAGTGGAGCTGTGGTAGGAGCAGTAACCTCAAGAGGTTTAAGATGTTTTAAAGGAAAAAGGTAGAAGATGCTTCTAGGTCCTGGTATGAATCTAATGTAGTGGACAAGTGTACGACAACATAATATTTACATATATTCTTCACTTAATATCTTTCAGTAGTGAGAAAAATCCCACTTTCCATTTTCTCATTTCTAATATGCTCCTTAATCACTGACAACATGGATTCTGCCTCTGTACATGCTCCAACTGATCTAGGACCTTCAGATTATATGGGACCTCCAAGTGATATAGGGGAAATATTGTAAGTCTCAACCTGGTAGACATCTGATATGCCAAGCTCATGTTCCCTAAAATTAAAGAATGAATTCTGAGAAACAACAAAGGTTAAGAGTAAGAAATTTTATTGAGACAGCTCTTGAAAGGGATGGGAAGGTCCCCAAGTGGGTTGCCAACAAGCTCCCATCTCAAAGGAACTTTATAGAGCAAAGTCACAAGGGGGATACAAAACCACAAGGTGGGTACAATGTGAGACGAAACTATGATGATTCAATAAGGTTACAAGTATAGCCACTTAGCTGATGCTGATCCAGGGGGAAGGCAGGTCATGTAGCAAGTGTACAAGGAAAGAACAAAGAACCGTTCAGGAAGGAAAGGGTCTGCGGCGCTTGGTCACTTGCCCAGGTGACTGATACCTATGTAGATTTTATTGGACCAGGTGTTATCACTTACCCCCTGGGGAGGCAGATCGGTCTGGTCATGGCACCTTTACCTTGAGGCCTGGCCTCCAACACATGTGCCTCCTGCCACAGTGATAATGTGTTTCCGCCTTTCGTGTTGACTGTCTTGAAGGCCTTGACCTGTCTGACTGCCTATAATATTCCCAAGTAGCTGTCTAAAATCAATGATTCACTGAATCCACTACTTACAAAACTAGCAAAGAATGGTCTCGTTACCAAATCTAAAATTTAAAAAACCATAGTCATATTCATGTTCTTAAAAGTCCTTATTGTCAGGAATTCAGAACTCTAGCTGGGCCTCTTGCCTCCTGCCTCACTCACATATTCTAATTACTTCCCCTAAACTCTCACACCCCAGAGAACATCAGCTGCCGCTTTTGCCCAGTTGACTGCTCATTGTTATTTAGATTCCATGAGTTCATCTAAGGAGACTTCCGTGATTTGGCATATGTCACTGTATGCTTTGAAATATTCTATCCCTAATTATATTTATTGTGAGAGTTGCCTCTTTAATTTATAGTTAATTAATTTGTAAAATGGTGAAAAAGTGGAACTGTTGCTTGTTGTACTTCTTTCAAATGTGAAGCACTTAAGAATTTACTGCCACTGAGTTTTCAGCAGGAAAATTAATTTGAAATCCCATTAAAGAGTTAGAAACAAAGGAAAAGAGGCTTCAAGAAGGAGGAGGACTGGTGACCAGAAGAGAAAGAGAATCTCTCTGTGATATCACGTTCAGACACTGGAATATACCAGCGTAAGGAAGGGAAGAGGGGAAGTGAGTCTCTGAGACCCAAGAAGGATCTGAAGTGAGAACAGAAGCTCCCTGGGAAAGCAAAGACAGAAACATCAACGCAGAAGGAAGAGGCGGGTGGCCCTTTATCCCTGAGCCTGGATTCCCTGTGTGGGGAGACAGCACAAAACCACAGAAACACAGTAACTGCTGGTGACCCCGGAGGCCTCCGTGGAGAACGACACCAGTGGAACAGAGCGGCGGACACAACGGACTGCCGTGGCTGGCGAGCTGTTCCTCTTGCCACAAGAGAGGGCAACTGGCTGGGAATCTTTGAAGAGGCCGACTGAGCTCTATTTTTTTTTTTTTTTTTTGCGGTACTGGGGATCGAACTCAGGACCCTGCGCTTGCTAGGCAGGCGCTTATTCCACTGAGCTATATCCCCAGCCCCTCCGACTGAGCTCTACCTCAGCGTGGCTGCTGGCTCCACCTGCTGCCTCCCAGCTGAACTCAAGCCTGCCAGGAGCACAGGAACCGCTGTGCGCTGAGTGGCTCTGGCTCCAGCCTGGAAGTCAGAACCCAGCCCGACTTCAGTGGAAGTAGGGCGCAGGCTTTCTGGAACCATCCTCCAACCTGTTGTGGAGGGGACGTCCTGCTGGGATTGAGCAACGTGAATCTGGACCTCATCTGTCCGTGCGGTCTTCCAGTAGCAGCAGAGACGCACCATGAAGTGGATATTTTATTTTCTTTCTTATCTTATTTTCTGTTTTTCTTTATATTATTTCTCTCTTGCTTTTTATTTTTGTTTGTTTTGTGTGTTTTTGCTGTTTCTTCTTTGTTTCTTCTTGTTTTTATGTGAATGTGGATGTAATTTCTGGTGTTTCATTATTGCTGTTCTCTTCTGTTCTTCATTTTGTTTCTCCCTTCCTCTTTTTTCCTCCTGTCTTGTACTCCAGTTTCCCAAAGTGTACGTGATCCTTCTTTGTCCTCCAGGCTGGCTTCTAATCTCTTCTTTTTCTTCTATTTCCCTACTTGTTTTCCGTAACCCATTTTAAATCTTCTCTCCTAATGGAAATCCTGTTTAAGTGTCTTCTCATTTTGTATTTTTTTAGTTATGTTTTCAAGCTGTCTCCCCACACAGGGAATCCAGGCTCAGGGATAAAGGGCCATAAAAAATGCCTTGATGAGGCATTAATTCTGAATAGAATTTTCAGGGTTGTTTTAGAATTGTTATGGAACCACAGACATAGTTCAAATGATTAAAAGCAGAACTTTAATAGTTAACTCAGTTTGTCATTTTCTAGGTTGTGTCTAATCCTACTTTTACTTTTATTGCTGAATGTACATTAGCCAAAGAGACGTAATTGTCCTAAGCAATTGTTCTTCCTGGTATCCCAAGACTGAGATTGACTGGGAGTCATAAAAGATACTGTAGGCCAGTGCCAGAGAACCAGGTGCTGAACCAAGTATGCAGTAAATTCTTGTCACCAATAAACTGAAGTGGTAGGATCTTGCAATAGACTCAAAAGCAAGTCATGTGGTGAAGACACCTCTGAGAAGTAGTCAATTCCTAAAGGTTCTAACTACTCGCAATAAAACTACTCACTACAGGCAATTTACAAACATTAACCAATTTACAAACATCAACATCAAACATAACTAAAAAAATACAAAATGAGAAGACACTTAAACAAGATGCAGCCCCAGATGTTCAGCACAACAGAGGCAAACTCAGAGTCTCAAGAGGTGGAACAAGCTCAAAGCCACCTACCTGAACTCTCTGAATTAGTAACACTGGAAGTAATGAAGCAAAAGAATGAAATTCAAGACAAATTCAAATCAGAAATAAATTCTCAAATAACTAGAGAAATGGTAACATAATGAAAGACATGCTTAATGACTCAAGAGTAGAGATTAAAAAAATAGAGAGTATCTTAGGAAAATGATGGAAGCTATGAATATCCAACATAGGGAAGACATGAAATCTATAAAGCTGATTCAAACAGAAATCCAGGAGATTAAAAATTTCAGAATGAGCCAACATGAGTACACAATCTCATACAGAAGACAAGATTGTGGTAGCAATCTTGAAAATGAATATTTCTCTAAAATATCAAGGAACCATGAGAAATCAATCCAGTAGCTGCTAGATTTGATGCAGAGAAGAATAACAAGATTAATTAGAGTCCATGAAAAAGCATGATGTAGCACAAAGGACATTTAAAAATACTGTTCAAAGACATCATGGCAGAAAACTTCCCTGACAATGAAAAGAATTTGACATACACAGATGTGAAGCACATAACAATCTAATTAGCCATTATCAAAAAGATACCTATAGTAAGTGATATAATAGTAAATATTTGAGAAATTCAACACAAGAATATTAAAACCTCTCAGAAAAAAGAAAATCACCTATAAAGGAAAATCCATCAGAATCATGACAGACTTCTCAACACAAACTCTCAAGTCAAGGAATGCTAGAACTAAAATATTTCAAGACCTAAAAGAAAACAAACTCCAACCCAGATTGAGGTACCCTGCAAAACTACATTCCAAAATTGACAGACAAATCAGATACTTCAATACAAATCAGATACTTCCATGACAAAGAATACCTGAGGAAATTCATGAACACCAAATCAGCATTCTAAAATGTTCTGAAGGATATTTGAGAAAGAGATAACAAGGATTACAATGGACCCAACTGAATGAATCCAACAGGCAAACTAAATGAACAGAAGGGGGGAAAGCGAGCAAACAATAGGAAAATAACATGACAAGAATAAATCAGTACATATCCGTTATAATCTTCAATGTTAAGAGTCTGCATCCACCAATCAAAAGAAATAGACTGCCAGAATGGATCAAGAAACAAGATCCAATAATATGCTTCATTCAAGAAATTTTTGAAAAACTCATGAACTGAAAATCAATAGGTGGAAAAGAATACTCTATGCAAGAGGAACCAAGAAAAAAGCAGGGTAGCTGCTGTACTTGCAGACAAGTGAATAAGAAAGCCAAGTCTGATTAAGAGAGACAGAGAAGGTCACTAGGTCCTTGTGAAGGGAATAATCCAAGAGGAAGTGATAATAATCATAAATATACATATGCACCAAATACAAGCAGACAGAACTATATAAAACAAATATTAATGGACATGAAAATCTAATAATACAATATAACACTAATACAATTGTAATAGGGGACCTCAATACCTCACTGTAACAAATACACAGATCAACTAAACAAAAAATCAACAATGAAATATCAGGACTGAACCAAACGTTTGAACAAATAGACTTAGTATATGTCTACAGTGTTCCACCTCTCAACATCAGAATACACATTTTTTTAGCTGCACACAAGACATTCTTCAAAATGAACCACATACTGGCTTATATAACATGCTTCAGTAAATGCAAAGGAATTGAAACTATCCTGTGATTATTATCAGATCATAGTGCAATGAAATGCGGAATCAGTGACAAAAGAAACTACAAGAACTTCACAGACAGAAAATAAGTAACACCCTCCTGTACAACCCATGGTCACATAAAATTAAAGAAGAAAGTAGACAGGTTCTACAATTAAATGATAATGACAGTGCAACATGCCAGAACTTATCAGACACAATGAAAACTCCTATGGGGGAAAGTCATAGCAGTGAATACCCATATCAGGAAAACAGAGCAAGCTCAAATAAGCAACTTAATATTGAACTCCAAGCTTCTAGAAAAATAACAGCAAGTAAAACTCAAAGCTCATAAGAGTGAGTAAATTATTACCACCAGAGCAGAAATTAATGAAATTGAGACTAAGCAAACAATACAAAAAATCAATGAAGTGAAGATTTGGTTCCCTGAAAGATTAAATAAAATCAACAAATACTTAGGCAACCTTACCAAAGAAAAAGAGGAACAACTCAAATCCATGTGATTAAGAATGAAAAAGATGAAATCACAATAGACGTCACAGAAATCCAAGTCATCTAAACCTATCTTAAGAACTTATATTCTAAAAAGATGCAAAATGCAGAAGAAATATACAGATTCCTAAATATATATGAATAACAAAAATTGAATCAAGAAGATATAAAATTTCTAAATAAACCAGTGTCAGTCAATGAGATTGAAGATGTGATTAAAATCCTACCAACAAAGAAAAGCCCTGGTCCTGACAGACTCACTGCTGAATTCTACAAAATTTTGGAGAAGACTTAATACTGCTACTTCTCAAATGTTTTAATAAAATTGAAAGAAAAGCAGTATTCACAAACTCATTCCTGAAAGCAAGCATCATCCTGATACCAAAACCAGAAAAGTACCAAACCAAGAAAGAGAACTATTGACTAATGTCCCTAGTGAACATGGATGGCAAAAAAAAAAAAAAAAAAAAAAAATCCTCAGTGAGATAATAGACAGAATGCAGCAAATCATCAAGAAGATTCTATCCTATAACCAAGTAGAGGTCACCCCAGGGAGGCAAGAGTGGCTCAGCATACTCAAATCACAAAAATGAAATACACCATGTCAACAGAGTCAAGGACAAAAAAACATATGACCACCTGAATAGATGTGGAAAAAGCATTTGAAAAGTCCAACACACATTCATGATCAAAACCCTGCAGAAAATTGGAATAGAAGGTGTTACAAGGGTTTACAAGGAAAAAGATTCAATATAGGACACATAATTTATAAAATTATTTTATAATATTCATCCAGAGAATCAAAATAAAAAGAGAGCAGGAGATATGTCCACATGCTAGAGACTCAAGGAATCCACCTGAGGGCTTGATCCCATCTCAGTGTGTTGCACAACTCTAGCTGAAGACCTAGAGCCCATGGCAATGCTCTCCATGAGTTGAACTGGAGGTCTAGAGCCCATGACGATGCCTCATGCAAGTCTGTATGAAAGATCTGCACTGGGAGGGCTCAGAGGTCCATAGTGGAAGCTAGAAATTCTATCCTGGCGGGATGAGTGAACTGTGCCAGCAGGCTGAAGGAGCAGCATCGGAGCTAGGAAGTGACACCTCAGAGAAGGCCCAGAGCTCCCCCAAAGAGAACCGCAGCCTCCACATTTACAATGAGGATCAATTCCTTCCTTCCACAGTGCGAACAGTCAAGTTCATATTAGGAAAGCCAGCATGACAGGCTTCTCCAGGAAAATCAACATGTCTTCCCTGCCAGTTCTCTGGAGTTTCATGCTGTTGGCCACAATCCTCAGGTGGGCCGTCCACATCCAGCACCACACTGATTCAGTTCAGCTGGTGTTACAACTTGACCATTAGTTAATGCACCAGAGAAAGTCTTTATCTCAATTTGATAACAAATATTTATGACAAATCAACAGCCAACATCACACTAAATAAATAAAATCTGAAAGCTCTCACTCTAAAATCAGAAGCAAGACAAAGATGTCCACCATCAACACTCTTATTCAATATACTTCTGAAATTATTAGCCAGGTCAATAATACAAGAGAAACAGTTAAAAGAAGTAAGAACAGGTAAGGAGGAAGTTAAATTATCATTATTTGCAGTTGAGATGATACTCTACATAGAAGATACCCAAACTCCACTAAAACTTGGTAGATTTAATAAGCAAATTCAGTAGCACAGCTAGATAAAAAGTCAACCCTCAAAAATCAATAGCATTCCTGTACACAAATAAACTCACTGAGGGAAAAATTAGGAAAACAACATCTTTCACAACAGCATCCAGAAAAATAAAATACCTAAGAATCAATCTAGAGAAGGAAGTAAATGCCTCTGCATTGAAAACTACACTACTCTGAAAAAAGACGTTGAAGAGTATATCAGAAAATAGAAAGAAATCCTTTGCTTTGGGGTAGAAAGATCCAATATAGTGAAAATGGTCATGCATCCAAAATTGCTCTACAGATTTAATACAGCCCTTATCAAAATTCCAACAGCATATCACACAGAATTAGAGAAAATAATTCTAGCACTGATTTGGAACTAAAGGAGACATTAAACAGTTGTGGGCAACAAAGGCTAAGCAGGTAGTTATTATAATCCCTGACTTGAAATTATACTATAACTTCTGTGGTAAAAACATCATGGTACTGGCAAAAAAGGATAAATGGCAAAGATTAGAAGTTACAGAAACAACTCTGGATACATTTAGCCACACAATATTGACAAAGGCACCAAACACCTTCACTGGAATAAAGCCAGCCTCTAATAAATGGTGATGGAAAAACTAACTTTCCGTATGCTGAAGATTAAAACTAGACCTGTGTCATTCATGATGCACTAAACTAAAATTGAAATGGATCGAAGACCTAAGTATTAAAACAGAAATACTAAATCATCTGTGTAAGTATATGTATTCTATCTTGAAGACAATTCATGAAAACATTAGTTTAGGCAAAGACTTTATGAACAGAATCCCAATTGCACAGGAGCTATCACAAAGAATCCACAACTGGAGTTTGATATCATTAAAAATATTTTACACAGCAAGAAAAACTCCAAACAGAAAAAGAGAAAACACATTGAACAGGATAAAAATTTTGCCAGCTTTTTCTCAGATGAAGGACTAATATCTAAAGAACGTGAGGCATTCAAATCAGTCAGCCTCCTTCGGTATAAAGATTAGTGCATAGATGGGTATTTGAAATGAGTAGACACTTCGCAGGTGAGGAAGTGGAAATGGCAAATAAACATGAAAAGTGTTCAACGCTTTTGGTCATCCCAGTAATTGCAAATTGAAGCAACACAGATTGTTTCACACCCCAGAAAGAATAACTATTATCAAGAAATCAACCAATAAGAAATTCTGACAGTTCTGCTCATGGGAGTGTAGACTGGTGCAAACACTGTGGAAATCAAAGTTTAGATTCCCCAAAACTCTAAAACTAGAGGTTCCACTCTCAGTGCAGCTCTTTCTCTTCTTAGTGCCTGTTATGGTTGATACATTGTGTCAACTTGGGGAATCTAGAGGTTTAGCTGAGTGACTCAGGGGGAAGCTGGAGTGCTTCCTTCGTAAATATCCTGAGCCTGTGGAAGAGGAGGGCATGGAGATTGTGTGAGAGGTTCACGACCCCTGGGTGAGGATAGGTTGTTTACAATGTAGGAGAGAAAAGGAGGCTGCTTGCAGCCATTCTCCCCATTTGCTCTGGTGGTTTTTGCTGTGCTCTGCTGCCCTGAATAGTTGGCCCTCTTCCATGTTTCACTGCCTCTGAACCAGCCAAATATGGACTGAAACCTCCACAAACTGTAAGCTAAATAAACCTTTCCTTTCTTCATTTTGGGCGTTGGGTATTTTGTCTCAGCAACGAGAGAAAAGTAAGCAAGACAGTGCCTTTCAGAAAGGATTAAAAACATCATACCACAGAGATACATGCCCGCCCACGCTCATAGCACCACAGTTTGTAAATCTTGGCAACAGCCCAAATGCCCACCAACTGATGACAATAAAGAACATGTGTGTGTGTGTGTGTGTGTGTGTGTGTGTGTATGTGTGTGTGTATTTAATACAATGTAGTGTGAGGGTTGAGATGCCCGCCGCGTATAGGAAGACACCAACAGACGCCTTCTCATGCAATTTGCAAGGGGTCTTTATTATCCAGGCATGCGTGGGGCTCACTGAACACGCAGGAACAGAGAGCCCCGAGTTGGGCCCGAGTAGGGCTTATATGTTTTAGAACAAAGGGAGGAGGGGTCTTTGCAAGCGCAGTTACAGAAGCAGATGGCATTGGTTACTTTAAAGGGCTTCTTACATTTATTGGGGGAAATAGCTACGTGGAGGTCTAGGGTTAGAGGCTGAAGTTGTTTCCTAATATGGACAGAAGCAGCCCAGGAAAGGCGTATTTTACAAATTCTTTAGTCATGAGGTCGTCCTTATCTTTACAGCTCAGGCCCTCTGGTTCACTCTGTCCTTGGGCGGCTACACATTGTAATAGCTTAACTCCGGGAAGGGGGAAGGGGGGGTGGTTAGTACAGCTCATGTATCATTGTTATTAGAGAAAATTTCTCTTACAGTAGTACTACTCAGGTCCAGTTTGAGGCAGGTTGACAAAACACACTATTCCAAAGGAAAGCTGGCAGGGACTATGTCCCTTGAGGCTAGAGTATGGGGCTTGTGAGCAAAGCTCAGTTGTTGGTTGGAGGCAAAGCATCTGATGTGCAGCTCAGCAGTGTCTCCCTTGATGTCATTTCTGTGATCGTGTCCACCCCTCTCAACTGCTGCTGTGGCTGTGGCAGTCAGGCCATCTATTCTTGGGCAGAATTCGTCAGGTCCTTCGGGTACTGCTTCCTTAGAGTCATTGGAGCTGACCTGAGTGTCAGCAGGATCCTCACAATTACTAGTTATGTAGCTTTAGAATTTGTGATTGAGCAGAGATTTCTTCATATGAGCTAATTCTTCATAGTCACTATTTTTTTATCATATTATAAGTTCATTAATAAAATAACTTCATGCATTAAAGATGCAGTATCTTGATACATCAAACTTGCCCAATACAGCTTAAATATCTCTAAAATTACCATCTTTTCACCACATATACCATTATAATCTTAAAATTCACACTTTTTTGCTGTCACTTCAAATCAGCCACCAATTAAAATTTTAAAAGAAGAAATGCATTCTCTCTCACCCAGTGACTATTACCCTTATTTCACTCAGTTCGTTTCAAAAACAGTTTCACTTTTTTATTTAAGCACTTCCTTCTAACCAATCATGAGCAAAAGGTTCGATAACTTTAACTTGTGAGTGAATGTAAGCACAATTCTCTGTCTCCTCCATTTCATGCAAATATTTGAAATTTAACCATAACTTGTTTCTTGATATTGCTTCAGGAAATTAATTGTACAAAGTGAAGAAAGTGGGTGTCTTTTAATACTAGGCAATGTCCTCCTAGGGAAGACTTGCGATTGTAAAGAGTTAATCATATCTTCTTCACTTGGGATCTCTTGGGGATTTGAATCCCAGGAGGAGCTCACTCTAGGTGTCATAACAGTTTCTCAGTTACATCACCTTCCAAAAGCATAAACAAATGCATTATAGTAGCGCTGGAGTGTTTTTAATCTTAATGAAACATGGATTACAAATAAGATAAATGTAAACTCTTTAAAAATGTGCGTGTGTGTGATCATGCATGTGTGTGCACATATGTGTTTTAGCCTTTGTTTCTTTAATGATATGGCTTTGTTACTTTAACAATACCTGCCATCATGCGATGCTGTCATGTTAGTATATTTTCTGAAATTTTTAAGTAGGAAATTAAAAAGTATAAGACTTTCTACTCTCATTTTCTGCAAGCTTTTTTTTTCAAAATCACAAATGGGTGTTGGATTTTCTTAAATGCTTTCTCAGTATCTATTGAAATGATGATGTATTTTGTCCTTGGCTCTGTGGATATAATGTTATTGATTTGTGTATATTGAACCATCTCTGCATCCCTGGGGTGAATCCTCCTTGATCGTGGAGTATAATCTTCTTAATGATTTTTCAAAATCACACCTAATGGCCAAAACTGAAAGCTTCGTCATTAAAATCAAGAATAAGACAGTGATATCCACTATCACATTCCTATTCCATATAGTTCTAGAAACATTAGCCAAAGCAATTAGAGAAGAGAAAAAATTAAAAGGAATAATGATAAGAAAGGAAGAATTTAAATTATTGCTATTCATAGATGACACGATACTTTACATAGAAGGTCCCAAAAACGACCAAAAGTCTTCTAGATTTAATTACCAATTCAGTACAATAGCTGGATAAAAAGTCAACTCTAAAAAAATCAACAGAATTTCTACACAAAAAATAACAATCTCACTGAGAGATAAATTAGGGAAACAACATATTTCACAATATCAATGAACTGTTTACAAATCAACCTGATACTATGGTTGATATATTGCATCAACCTGGGGAGTCTCGAGGCTTGGCTAAGTGACTCAGCAGTTCTGTATCTAGAGGTAGAAAGGACGTGCCCTTACCCTTCGGGGGTGTTGCTCACTGTGTTAATTTAATAAGTTTAGAAGGTTAACTATGTGGCTCAGAGAGCCAGGGCGCTTACTTTATATTCATCCTGATCCTGCCCAAGAGGAGGGCATGCAGAAGATAGAGAGGAGCCCGCACTCCCCCCAGGGTGGGCAGGCTGCATAAAAAATTTTTAAAAGCACTGGCTGCTGTTTTCAAGGGAGTTCCAGTCTTTGCCTTCAGCTTGGTCATCTGGCTTCCGGTGCAGGCTGTTTGGCTTCCGCCTGGGACTTTTCAGCCCTCTGGTGTAAACTCTGCAGCCTTCATTGTAGATTCTTCAGCATTCTGTCACAGACCCATCAGCCTCCTGACACAAACACTGCAGTGAGCTCCAGGCCCGGGACTGGGCTCTTCTGTCTCCAGCTTGCAGACACCCTCTGCCTTTTTCCTCCTCCAACCCCGTGGCTGACCATTGTAAGCCAAACTTCTAATTTCTTGTACATGTGTATATCTTGTGTTATATCTGTTTCTCTAGTAAAGCCCGACTGATAACAGGAATTAAAAGACCTTTATATTGAAAATTGCAGTACACTGAAAAAGGATATTGAAGAGGATATCAGAAAATGAGAGGACACCCCTTGTTCTTTGAGAAAAAGAAGGAATATAAGGAAAATGCCCATATTTCCAAAATTGTTATATAGGTTTAATGCAATCCTGATGAAAATACCAATAGTATACCTCACAGAACTAGAGAAAACATCCTTAAAGTTTATTTGGAAACAGAAGAGACCTAGAATAACAAAAGAAATTTGAGGCAACAAAGGCAAGACAGGGAGCATCACAATTCTTGACTTGAAATTCTTCTATAAAGCTACTGTGGAAAAACAAGACAGTCCTGGCAAATTAAACAGAATCAAGGTCCAAGGGAACAGACTATAAGATGCAGAAAGTACTTCAAATACACTCAGCCATCTCATCTTTCACAAAGAGGCCAAATATTTTCACTGGAAGAAAGATGGCCTCTTTAATAATAAATGGTGCTGGGAAAACTAACTTTCCACATGCCAAAGATTAAACATAGACCCATATCTCTCATGCTTCACGAAAATAAAATTGAAATCAATTAAAGATCTAAATATTAAAATAGAAATATTAAATGTGTTGGAAGATACAATACGTAAAACTCTTAAAGACATAGATATAGGCAAGTGCTTTGTGAACAAAACCCCATGACACAGAATATATCAAAAAGAAACCAATCAATCTTTTAATAAGATCTCATCTTATCAAAAAGGTTTTGTACAGAAAAAGAATCTACCAAGAATAAAGAGACAGAACGGGGTAAAATTTTTGCTAGCTATTGCTTGAAGGACTAATATCTAGAGTCTATAAAACCTAAAATATAGAAAAATTCAGATAGTCGAGCCCCCCAAATTTAAAGACACAATCCAAAAATGGGCATCTGAAATCAAGAGACACTTTTCACTTGAAGAAGGAAAAATGGCAAATACATATACAAAAAACTGGCCAACACCACTGGTCATTCAAGAGGCACATAGTGAAATATCAGCGAGATTCCATATCACAAAGAATAGCCATTTTTAAGGAAATAACCAATTACAAATGTTGGTGGGGCTCTGGAGAAAATGGAACCCTTTTCCAGTGTTGGTGGCAGTGTAGACTGGTGTAAGGACTATGGAAATGAGTGTAGTAGTTCCTCAGAAAACTGAACCTAGAGGTTTCACTTGACCTAGATACTCCCCCTCTTAATATCAGTCTGATAGAACTGAAAGCATTACACCACAGCAATACACACACACACACACACACACACACACACACACACACACACATACACTTGTAGCAGCACAGTTTTTAGTAGTGAAAGAAGCTTAGAAATAGTCCAAATGTCCCCCACCTAAGGAAAGATGTGGTTCTGTTATACAATGGGGTATTACTCTGCCATAAAGTAGAAGAAACGGGAAAATTCTAGGTGCATGGATGCACCTTGAGACTACACTCTTAAGTGAAATAAATTGGACACATACATTCACATATCACATGTTTCTCTGGCAGGAGAAACAAAAAGTGTAAATAAGGACCGAAATGTATAATAGATATTGTGAAATTGGAAGATAGTGGTCAAAGAACAAGGGAAACTAGGGATGGGAAGACAAAGGAGGAGAGGAAGAGAAAAGATAGACTAGAAGGAAAAGTTGGAAACAAAGAAAAAACTGTAAATGAGAGGGCGCAAGGTTGAAGGGGAAGGGGAATGAGAAAAAATAAGAATTAAACTGTATCATGTACAAGTAACAGTTCTCTATGTGAATATGATCACTATGCATTTCTGAAGTTTACCAACAAAATCAATCTTTAAGAGCCCAAATCCACAGCTCCATGTTGGACGTTCCCGTTAGGCCTGCGGTAGGATTAAGGCAGAGTGCTGATTCTGGTGCTTTCCAGAAGTTCAGGCTGATCCTGGCATTTAATTACGAGTTGAGGCCTGAGTTGCTCTGTCTACAACACTCTGGTTGCCTCTTGCTGGCCTGACCTCAGGTCTCTGAATCTGTGCATCTCCCACGCTTGTCTCTCATGGGTGACTGGGGCCCTAAGACGCAGCCAACTCGCGGCTGTGCACCTGTCCAAGCTCCCTCTCTAGGGGACAAGGTAGATGTTTGCAGAATCGTCATCCGCTGTTGTAACACGCAGCAGCCACCGTTTTCTCCCACAGGTGCGCTTCTCCCTGCAGACCTCTGAGGTCATCCACGTTCACTGTGTCTGTACATTCGGCCATCCTCTCTCATGCTGTCAGGGAGCTGGGGAGAAAGTGCAGTTCGCACATCCTTTTTCCGAACTGAGGTCGGCCTCAATTTCCCTGTGGGCTCCGCTTCTCCATGCAGCTCCTTCTTGGTCCTGGGGATCCAGCTCCTTCCTTTTTTACTTCCCCAAATTGTTATAATCTGGCACCTGGAATCTGAATCTTGGAGAGGCTGATTTGCTGCTGTTTACTACTCCGCCATCTTCCTGGAAATCCATCAGTCTTACTTGAAATTGGAGATAAGTTTGAAGTCCACTATAGTTTATGCATGCTGAGAGCTGAGAAATCTATATTTCATCAAATATTAAAAACATAACTTCAGAGCATCTTAGAATATTGGTTTATAAAGTTCAGGTAAATTTTCTTCTGTTTGAGAATATTTATATCTTTATTTCAAAAATAGTAATTGCAAAGTATATATCCACTGGAAAAAACTTCACAGGCATTAGCTTTAATGTATTGATCTTATTATATTCATTTAATTTAATATATTGTACTTTCTTTTAACCTTTTACATTTATGGTTAAAATTTAACAGTAAACTTTAACATCACTACAATAAACAAGGCTGAATTTCTATACTAATGTAGATTTCTAAAAGTTGAAGACCTGAGAGAAAGGCATAAGTGAGACAGGGTATCAACATGTGATAATTACAGTGACATAGGGAGGTATATATGAAAAAATAATTGAAATTTCACTTACAGTCTTTTAGAAAGTAGTTAAATCCCCAAAAATTTAAAGACCATTTCAATGGAGCTGTTCTTTAATAAGTAAAATTGTGCATTTAGTATAGTAAAAAATATTCCAAATAGCTGAGTTATTTTAGAAATGAAAATAAAATAACTGCAAGGTCAGCTGTACTGACCTGGTATCTGCTGGGGTTAGTGAACCTATGGCATGCACGTTACAGCTGGCTGTTAATTTTGAAAGCTTCAAGAGGTTCACCATCACTGATCTATTAAAAAATGGGCATCATTGGATCTTCTTTTCACATTCGCAAGCACAGATTTCCTAGGATACAGTCTATCAGCAGAAAGTGAAAAATAATATATTCCTTTGAGGTGAACAAATATACTGAAAGGATAAAAGAATAATAATATTTAAATATTTCCAACATCTAAAATAATAATGCAAATTACCTCAACATAATTTTAAGTATGAAAAATAATCTTGAATCTACACAATAACAAATCTGGAGTTTAAAATTCCCACACATTTCTTTCTTACATTAAACTATCCATTCTTGAAGTTTCGGTTTTTATTCTTTAATTTTTATTGTTAAATTTAGTATTACCTAAAAAGTCAGACTTGATAAATTCCTTACTAAGTGCCTTCCTTGAGGAGTTGGAGGTCCTGATTACGTTTCTAGAGAAAGTGACTTACCCTAGCCCCATGATGTTACTTTGGTCAACTGAGATAAAATCACCTTGTATGCCGTGGAAGGAAAAAGATGTGCAATGAGCTGGGTAGAACTGTTGGCAAAGCTGATAAAGTCCCCTGAAGTTCCAAGCCTAGAAGACATAAAGGAAGGCTTTATGGTTGCTAGTGGTTAGTACTAAATAGGGTCACACAGAGTCCACAGAACACACTAAGTTCGGCATCTGGAATTAGTGCTATCACATGATTTTGTTTAGGAAGTGAAGACCCTTTATTATACTTCATGTGCTTTTGATTTCAACTGTAAATGTGAATTGAAAACAAATGCTGTTTCACAGCTCCGATGGTCCCAGTAGGAACCTCCAATTAAAATGATTTATTTGTACCTGCAAAATGACATGAACAAATTAGACAGGCAAGACCATGTTCCCTATGAAGCGGAGAAGGGGAAAGGAGGGATGGGCCAGAAAAGCTAGAGCACTTTCTGCTCCGTAGGCGATGCCTGTACAACCCAGGGAAATGTAGGTCTATCTCTCCTTCTCTTAGCCATCTGTCATGTTAGTAACAGCAATTGCAAAATAAGAACTGATTCGAGAATCTTAAATTTTCTGTATAATCAAAATACTGTATACGATATAATTAATCATGAGTCATTTTTCCCTCTAGATTTCAAAGCTTATTTGGTCAAGAGCCAAATTTTTATATTTCCATGTTTATCTATAAAATGATGGAATTTGAGATTGAAGTTTCCAGTTTAGCAAAATATAGCTATAATGATTATTTTTTATTATCTTCTGTGAATATCCCAAGCAAGCATTTTCATTTTACTGTAATGGAAAGGTCTTGATTTAGATATTTCCTTGTCCGTTTCAGTGAAGAGGTAAATAAGCAACCAGAAAGTCATGCTGCTATTAAACTGTAAGAAGACATAAAAGCTTGCGATAACAAAATATTTTAAAAGATTCATCAAATAAACAAAGAATAAAAATTCCTAGATTGCCTCTCCACATGCTCTGTAGTCGGAAAATGATCTTCAGACTGTGCCCACGTCTGGCTCTTGGAAGAGACTGGAGATTTATGTTCTAGAATTGCAAGCAGCTGTACAGTCACTAGACATAGCTGAAGCACATGTGTCACTGCAAATGCCAGGGAATTAAGAAAGAAGACCCTTCGGTCAGTCTGACTTGGAGAAGCAGCCTTCTTGAGTTGATCTCATGGGAATGAGCCAAGGCAACAATCAACTTGATTTCACTCTCCTCTCTTCCTTAGGTGTCCTGCCAAATACAAATGACAGGCCTAGGATTGTAACAATGTAGTCTGTACAATTCAGCCTCTTAAGGTAGAGAACAGGGTGAAAAAAAGGGCAGAATTTGGTGGAGGTAAACTTTCCTGTATCCAGCAGAGTACATTTAAAGGATCATTCAGAAGATCTACTCTCCCAGACATCAATTATTGTGATCCTTAAGGTACTGCCAGCTGGATTGTTGAAAATACATTTGCTCTGTAGAGATAAATATTTTTAAAGTAAATATTCAGTAGGGATAATTAGTTCTAATTATCAGGTTGTAAACCCACAGGAGAACACCCAGAGAGTTGATTATATTCATGTTAAGAAATATTTACTCTCCTTTTGCTTGGTCTGTATTCGTTTTGGTGCCAGTAATTTTAGACTTGGACAAATCTTTAACCAACAAACCAAGCAATGTGAGACCATGCCCGTGATGCTTTAGGAGACTACATGATTCTTAATCCTTACTCTACCTTGAGCCTCAGCATATCCCGCACCGGGGTTGTTCCTTCTCCCTGGATGCCACAATGACAAACACATCTAAGAGCGACAGCCTGTCTAAAGCTAGGACCTCATGGCGGCTAGGAAAGACTGGCACAGGAATAACCTTTCACTATTTCAAGTTACCGAGACGTCTGCGATTGTTTTTTATCTTCAGCAAAGCTAAAAAAATCGCTTTTCCCAGAGATTTCTTAAATCAATGCTAAGTTGGAGTTTAACGATTTACTTACAAGTAGTTTTTCTAAAATTTGTATAGTGAATCTTCCTCCTTTCAGAGAACTTTGGGCTGGAGATTCAGCAGTGTGAAAAAAAGTACCAGGTAAGTCAGCTCAAGTTAAAGTTTGATTTGTTCAAGAGTTAATATAAATGTTAAAAAGCATCATTGTCTTTGATACATATGTCAGGACTTTCTTCTACTGGCCCGTAACAGAGATGCAGATGCATATCAGCACTTATAATTCATCACTTCATCCAAGTTCTCATGATACACGTATGTGAATCTACTGTGCTGTGTACAAGTTTCTACTTTCTGTATTCGGTTTATATCAAAGACTAAAACAAATCCTTTGCCTTCACATGTGTAAGAAACAGAAAATAAACATTATTTGTTGCCTCTCTGAGATATGTTATGATAAAACTTTACACCTTAATGTCACAATTTCACCCTCTCTATTTGATTAGTATTTTCTAGTAATGTGTACCTACTCTGTCAAATACACTGTTTTACACTGGATTCACTATGTATTAAAGTGTAACAAATTATCCTAAAATCATCACTTAAAGCAACAGACATGATATCACAATTTTTGAGATTGGAAGTCTTAAAATGTGTTACCAAGATTATTCTAAATCAAGATTTTAATGAAGTTGTAGCCAAGTTGCTCACTGGTGCACCAGGCATCAGCAGCCTTGAGCAGCACTGCGGGGTGATGTGACTATGGCCAGAGGGCACAGTTCCCCAGGAGCTGTACGCAGATCACCTTGTCTCTTGGACGTGGGTTCCTGTCCACACAGGCAGTGAATATCTGTATGACACAGCAAATTATTCTTTAGGGTCTGTGCCTTTCGTTTCTCTTTTATTTCTGTGACTAGAATTTCTAGAAAAGGGTTCAAAAAGAGTGATGAAGGCAGCTGCTCTTGCCTTGTTCCAGATCTTAATGAAAACTGATTCAACATTTCATAATTAAGCATGATGGGAGCTGTAAGTTTTTAGATACTCTGTATCAGGATGGTGTAGTTCTTTCAAGCTGTTAATATCAGTGGCTACTGGGTTTTAGGAAGTGCATTTTCTAAGTCAATTAATACTGTTTTAGACTATTCTTTGCCTATTACTAGGGTAGATTTTCGTGGTTAGTTCTCAAATCTTCACATAACTTTACATTGTTGAAGTAAAGTTCAGCTGATTAAAGTGTGTAATTCCTTTTGTATAGTGTAAAGTTCAATTTCCTATTTTTGAGGATTTTTATGTCTAAATTAATGAGACATTTATCTGTGTTTTCGTCCTTCACATTCCTATTTTTTCTGGTTTTGGTATCAGAGAAATACAAGATATTCAACCTGTAGTGCAAACTACACAAACCTCTCCTCTTTAATATTTGGGAGAGGCTATAAAACTAGTTTTCTTTTTTTTTTCAATATTTCCTAAAATTATTCAATGAACTCACTTAGTCTTGGTTTTTTTTTAATTTTAAAGAGAGTAGGAGAGAAAAAAGAGCTATAGCAGCAAACCAACATCACAGACATAAACAAAACAAAGAAAGACCATTAAAAGTGATACAGATTTCAAAACAAAAAGATAGGAATTAACAGTGGTTGTTATATTACACATTGTTATCTTCAACTATGATGCTCAGATTACCCGATGTAAGAATGAAACATTGTTTAAACCATTAAAGAGAATAAAAAAATAATTATTTGTTGGGGACCGCTACAAAGTGGCTCTGGGCAGGATTTAATGTTAACCAATTGGCTTTCTGTGTTTACCTGTGAGTTGTCTGGAGCTTAGGCACCCTTCTGACAAGGCTACAGCTGATGTTTGGCTGCAGCCCAATTAACTACAAGGAGACTGCAGCGGCAGGCTCCACCCTCCTACAGTAAATACCAACCTAAAGATAAGGCAGTTCTCCTGATTTACTACTTGGGAAAATTCTCCCAAAGTCCTATGAGATTCCCATGTTTTCTTGAGTATCCTCCTCCTTTGTTTGAAGACCAAATAAATACGGGCTGCCCAGAGAAGTCTTGGGCTAACTCAGAATATTTAAGCTGTAAGAGAGTTGGTCCATCCTGGAGCCCTGAAATCATTTTCATTTTCTCATTTATTTAAGCCTTTGTCATCCACTCACTTGGGAGACTGCAGTCCCACCAACAGTGGATTAGGGTTCATCTTTCCTCACAGCCTCTCTAGCATTTGTTATTGATTCATTTCTTGATGGTAGTCATTCTTTCAGGGGTGAGATGAAATCTCAGTGTTGGTTTAATTTGCATTTCTCAAATGACTAATGATGTTGAATGTTTTATCATGCATTTACTCACCATTAATATTTCTTCACCTGAGAAGTGTATATTCATCTCAGATGCCCATTTTTGGATTAGGCCTTTGAATTTGGGGGCCCGATTTTAAAAAATTTTTTATATGTTCTAGATAGAAGTTCTTTCCCTGAAGAGAAGTTGGCTAAAATTTTTCCCAGTTCATAGGTTTTCTTTTCACTCTATTGGTGATTTCTTTTGATGTGCAAAAATTTTCAATAAGATGAGATTCCAGTTGTTGATACTTTGAAGTATTTCCCATGCAGTTTGGTTTCTGTTCATGAACTCTTAGCCTACCACTATATCTTCAAGAGTTTTACCTACTTTCTCTTCCAATAGATTTAGCATTTCTGTCTTAATATTTAGATCTTTGATCCATTTTGACGTTAGTGCATGGTGAAAGACATGAGTCTAGTTTTACTCTTCAAGATGTAGAAAGCCAGTTTTTCCAAAACCATTTATTAAAGAGGCTATCTTTCTTCTAGTGAACATGTTTGGCCTCTTTGTCAAAGATAAGATAGCTGAGCTTGCTTGAACTTTTGTCTGCAACTACTAATTTGTTCCATTTATCATCAGGTCTGGTTTTTTTGGCAGTACCATGCTGATTTTATGACAGTAGCTTTCAAGTGTAATTTCAAGCCAGGAATTGTGGTTCCTCCTGCCTTTGTTTCCCAGGATTGCCTTTATATTCTAGGCCTCTTCAGGCACCAGATTAATTTTAGGAATGTTTTTCCAAGATCTGTGAGGTATACTAATGGTATTTTAATTGGGGTTGCATTGAATCTGTACAAAAATTTTGGAAATATGGCCATTTGCACAATGTTTGTTCTCCCTATCCATAAGCAAGGAACATCTTTCTATTTTCTGATTTCCTCTTTGATCTCCTTTTTCAGAGTACTATAAGTTTCATTGTACAGATCTTTTACTTCTTTTGTTAGATTGATTCCTAAGTATTTCATCATTTTAGATGATAGCGTGAAAGATGTGTTTTCCCTACTTTTTCTCTCAGTGTGTTTGTTGTTTGTGTACCGGAATGCTACTGATTTTTGAGTGTTGACTTTGTATCCAGCTATGATTGATTATTAAATCTGCAAGCCTTTTGCTGAGATTTTGGGGTCTTCCATGTAAGACTACCATGTCATCTGAGAATAATGATAATTTCACTTCTTCCTTTCCTATCTTTATTCCTTTTATTTCTCTCTCTTCTCTGATTGCTCTAGCTAATATTTCCAGAACTACATTGAATAGAAGTGGTGACGGTGGATATCCTTGTCTTGTTCCTGGTTTTAAAGTGGAAGTGTTCAATTTTTGACCATTTAGTATGATCTTAGCTGTTGTTTTGACTCAGATAACTTTGATCGGGTTGATGTAAAGACCATCTATTCCTTTTTTCTGTGGAGTTTTATCATGAATGAGTGTTGGACTTTATCAAACCTTTTTCTGCATTGATTTTTGTCTTTGGTTCTGTTGATATGGTGTATTACATTAATTGATTTATGTACATTGAACCATCCCTGCATTCCTGGGATGAATCCCAGTAGCTCATAGTGTATAATCTTCTTAATGGTTTGTTGTATTGCGTTTGCTACTATTTTATTGAGAATTTTTGCATCTGTATTCATTAGGGAGATTGGCCAGTAGTTCTCTTTTTTGGTTGGGTCTTTCTCTGGTTTTGGTATCAGGATAATACTTGCCTCCAGGAGTGAGTTGGGGAGAGAATGCCTTCATTTTCAATTTCATTAAAGAGTTTGAGAAGAATTGGTGTTAAATCTTCTCTAAATTTCTTGTAGAATTCAGCTGTGAAAGCATCAGGTCTGGGGCTTTTCTTCATTGGAAAGATTTTTATTACATTCTCAATTTCTCAGGCTGATAATTTTATTGTTTATTTTTTATTTTTTTAACTTTAAAAACAAAAGAAGGGAAACATATCAACAACCAAACAGACATAAACCAGAATAACTCAAAAGCTATAAAGGAAATATAATTACAGAGAAGATAGTAGGGAATTAACACTGGTTGCTATATTACATAATGTTATCTTGAAGTTGGTCACTCAGTTACACAAATAAAGACATGTACGATAGCTCAATCAGTTTTCTCCACCCTCATCTCTGTTGTTACCCCACCCAAGGAGTCATTTTCCCGCTGATCATAACTGTACTTTTCGTTTATTTACTCCCTTTGGCTCTCACATTGAGAAGACATATGGCTGCTTCAAATTATGCTGTAACAAACATGGGTGTACACAAGTTGCTATGGCACTAGGTGGAAAAGCATCCATCCTCAAAGACAGTAGATAGGCAAGGACCCAGGCACACCATAGTCAGCACCCCACTGATAAGCCCTTGAGGCCCTTGGGAGTCCAGTCGAGTCTGTGGGATTGCCCCATGGGCTTCCAGGCTCTGCC
This sequence comes from Dinomys branickii, assembly GCA_004027595.1. Classification (NCBI taxonomy): domain Eukaryota; kingdom Metazoa; phylum Chordata; class Mammalia; order Rodentia; family Dinomyidae; genus Dinomys; species Dinomys branickii. Next base: position 30,998 of record PVLD010020032.1, read on the forward strand.
CGATAGGGAGCTCCCAGTGGCCCGGTCAATTCCACCGGGTCACACCCGCGGGCCACCGGGTTCTGCCCCAATTCGCACTCTCAGGCTGATAATTTGTTATTCAGGATTTTTATATCTTCTTCATACAGCTTTAGTAATTGATATGTACATAGAAATCTGTCCATTTCCTCTGTGTTTTCCATCCTATGAGAGTAAAGATTTCACAGCTGGTATTGATGATCCTTTGAATTTCTATAACATCAGTAGTGATTTCACCCCTTTCATTCTGTACTGCATGTATTTCAGTTTTTATTTGCTTTTTTGATAAGGATGATTAGGGATTCACCTACTTATTCTTTCAAAGAACCTACTCTTAAACTTATTAATTCCTTGTATTGTTTTTTACTCTACATTATGTTAATTTTTGTCCCGAGATTTACACTTTCCTGCCTTCTTTGAGCTTTGAGTTTGACTTGCTCTTCTTTTTGTAGAAGCTTGCAGTGCAGCATAAGATTGTTTATTTGTGCTTGTTCTGTTTTCCTGAGGTGAGAATTCACTACTATAAATTTCCCTTTTGAAACCATGTACAGAGCTTCTTAGTTCCTTTCTTAGTGTCAATTGCTCCTGGGGCTCTGGCCCGGGACCACTGATCTGCTGCTCAGGGGTACAGTGACAGAATTAAACCCAGAAACGATATATATTTTAATTGTGAGGAGCACCAGGATCTTCAAAGCCCAAGGGAGGATCAAGACATTGCTCTTTTCCTTACCCTTTTTTCTTTGTTCCTTTAAATAAAAGTTGCATTTACCTGTTCAAAGAAAGTCAGGTCCTAAGGAAAAAATTGTGTATCAATTACTGAAATTCTTTTAGTATCCATGCAGCACATTTTTACCCAAACAAGTGAGACCACTTCAGATGACTTTGAGTCATCTGAAAAACCCCAAACTTTTCTGAGGCTTCAGACTGTGTTGCCAGTAAAGGAAGATCCTGTCCTCTAGTGGTGACTATCAGTACTGCAGCTGGTTTGACAAGGCTGTTACTTCATTTTTGGATTACTGGGTTGGAACACAGTAAAAGTCAGGTGTAATGGAAATCTTAGCAACAGCCAATTCTATTAATTTTATGGTCTTTCTTTACATTTCATGTGAATGATTTATTTCAGGTTATTTAAAAAATAAATCAATTAAATCAGGAAAGATTTCTTGGCAACAGCTAAGTGCCAAACATCAGTTGCTGAACACAAACCATCCATGAAGAGGCCGGCCTGACCTTCCAGGCACTCAGCTTGTCATATTACACGTAATGTCACAACACAAATTAAGTCCAGCAGCTGAGAGCGGTGTCTTCACTCTTTACATTCCTGAGGAATCTCAGGGAAGGCTTTCATCTACGGTGACATAACTGGGTCCCCTGAGGGTTCAAAACAAATCTGGCAGTGCTTGGTGCAGAGAAGAGCTCTCAGTTAGTTTTACCATTTCAGGATTATTTCTCAGGCAAGTCTCTTTATGAAATATGCTGTCGTCCTTTCCCATAACCTCCAAACTGGCCTAATCCACACTGTTACATACACAAAGAAAAACACTGTTAATGATTTCCGTGCTATTCATGCACATTATCTCCATTCTGCACTGAAATTCTGTGCTGACTTTTGGACTAACTGTAGGAGAAAGTGATATTTACCCCAATTCTATCTCCTTCAGGTGCTGATACTTCCCATGGTCCCTCTGGTATCTGGGGGAGCCCTGTTTAGGAAGAGAAAGCAATCGAAAGGCACAACACAGAATTTTCCCCTTTCGACCCTCTGGTTTTATCAATATCACCACTCTGGAGCCTCCCCACCTCAAATCTTTTCCTCGGTATAAAAGCCCCTATTGTCACTCTGCAGTTTGTCTCACTCCAGTCGACTTTGTTTCCCGGTTCATAAGCGATGCTCCAGGGACAGACTCCTCAGAGGGGTCCGCTCTTTCAGTGTGGTCTTCAGTCCACCCTTCCCCCACCCTCCCAGGCCAGTAGAACTAAAAGCTTCTTAGTCTTGATGGTAACAAATGACCGTAAAAGACATAAGGAAACAGCTAAGTCAGGTTTATCAAAAGGAAAAGGAAGGAAGGAAGAAAAAGAGGAGAAAAGAGGATAAAGACTTCTGTTTGGTAGCTAAAATAATTTTGTTATGTTAGTTATAAACATGTCCTAACACATTCTTGAGGGACACGTAGAAGGGACTGTGTCCTGGTCTGAATGGCTCAGTGTCACATACAGCAGTTGGTTTCACGTTGTACCTGGCCAAGCAACTCCCTTTTTAAGAGTAGCAGTTTGCTGCATTTTGAGTGCTCACGCCAAGGCAGAACTATTCAGTAACTTGTCAGTGCCAACCATCAGATGCTGAACACACCAAACTTATGAAAAAGAACAACCCCAACTGTCCGGCACACTGCACTAAAAACTTTTCACCTTTAAATTTATTACTCTAAACCAGGGCCACACTGAACAAGATATGAGAGGTATGATAAAAATGCAGTCAGTATTTAATTCTTTAAAAATGTATCATGGCAAAACCCATAGTGCCATTGCTTCTCTGAAAGTTTCATCTTGCCTTAGAGCACACTTGTCCCACAGCTCTTGGACTTTCGGAGGTAGTTCTGGAAATGGGTCTTCACGTCCTTAGTTGGGCTGCCCTAGCTGTCCTGAGCTGTGTAAAACTTTTATCTTTCACGGCCCTTTTGACTTTGCAGAAGAGCCAGAGTCGTACGGTGCTACACAGTGAGCACCGCGGCTGAGGACACACCATGTTGTATGAGCCTCCTCTCCACTAGATGGCACCCTGCAATGTCATTCACTGTACTTTTGATCACACCTCTTAAAGACACACAGGAAAGACGACTCACAAACTGCTTCAGAAAGCCACAAGAATTATGAGAAAGTGTCTTCAAAGTGAGGGGGAGTATTTTGAGGGTATTAATGACAATGTATCTTTTGCTATAGTCAAACATTTTAGAACACCCTCAGAACATTGTGACCACGCTGCTTTTGAACTTGGTCACCATAATAGTGTCATGACAAGGACTAACTTTTAAATTACATTCCCCCTAGATTCCCAGGAAGGGAAGTTCCTTTAGCAATAATAGTGTAATAATCATTACAACCCAACCCTTTCATACTAACTCTGGAAGGTAAGAGACAGACATCATGAATCAAATCCTTTAGATAACAAGTTATATAGAACGAAAATTCTATAAGAGCATATACATACTATGACTAACATGTTAAATAGTAAACATCTTTAAAAATAAACATTGTTGGTTCAAGAAGGCTTACTGAAAATATATCTTGACCTATTCACTCTTTCCCCAAAATATTGAAATAATGGGAAAAAAATAAACATCTACCCCCAAAAAACAAGCATCAAATGACCAAAACAGAGATTCCTATCTGTAGCATTGGAAACATATCGATTGTCTGTAGGGTTACAGCTTTATAGAGACAAAAGTGTGTTTTCAAAAATTTCCAAAGCCTTAGCAGAAATATAGAGCAGTCTCCAGGTTGGAGGCAGCAGGGGCTGCAGGAAAGAGATGTCTGTGTGTGCAGCCACACATTTAATTCCTAACTTCAGAAAAATCCTGGCTCTGATAATCTCTGCTTTTAACCCAGAGGTTTCCTTTAGGCAAAGACCAAGAATGAAACTATTCAAAATTGAAATTTTGGCATCCAAGATACCTATAGCAAATACAGCTGCAGAAGTCGACCTGGCTACTGAGGATCACAGTAAAGGGAAATGGGGAACTCTATCCAGTAGGAGGAGGCTCGCCCTAGAGGAGAGCACACTGGATCCACGTCACATACTCCACTGGTAACCTGCAAGTTATTGCAATAATGCTGTTAAAAGC
>PVLD010020033.1:0-34887 GCA_004027595.1 Dinomys branickii
ATCTTATCTATAATTTGGTATTTCCTTTAATGTTTTTGTGTTAACTAATGTGAAGATAACTATGTAATACAACATCCAGTTCTAATTCCCTACTATATTCTGTATAACTTTGTATTTTCTGTATTGTTTATGGCTTTTCTGGTTCATATGTCTCCATTCTTTTGTCTTTAAAATAAAATTAAAAAAAAAAAAGAAAATACCAAATTATAGAGAAGATAGTAGGGAATTATCCCTGGATGCTGTATTACATAAAGGTATCTTCACATCTGTTAACACAAAAACAATAGAGGAAATACAGAATTATAGAGAGCATAGAAGGGAATTAGCTCTGCATGCTGTCCTACACAATGTTACCTTCACATTTGTTGTTCAGTTATACAGATGATGGCTCGTTTGATTAATCAATTTTCTCCACCCTCGTCTCTGTTGTTCTACCACCCAATCAGTCATCTTCCCTGTGATAATAACTGTACTTTGGGGTTTATTTATACCCTTGGACTCTCACCTTGGGAAGAGACATAGCTGCTTCAGATTATGCTATAACATATATGGGTGTATACAAATTGCTATGGTAGGAGGTGGAAAAGCACCTATGCTCACAGCGACCGCCCGGCTCCGCCCCGTCGCTGCTATGTCGGGGGGGGGGGGCTCAGTTCCTTCTCAACGTGGCTCCTGGCAACAGTGGCTTGGGGGTTTGCTGCAGGCTGATATGAATGCCTTTTCCAATGTATAGACCTCAGGTACTGGTCTAATGAACTGCAAGCTGTGAGGGCTGTGAAATTCCTCTGGAGCTAGGATTGCCAGTGTCTGTGTGGACAGAAGTTGCTGGGACTCTCACCTTCACGCCTGCAAAGGAGAGAGGCCTGCGTTGGCAGGGGTAGGGGAAGCCATAGGAGCCAGTACTGTTGGATTAAAAGAAAACAAGATGGATAGGAAACAAAGAAAAACCATGATTTTAAAATTGTACTTGTGGGAAAGATGGACACTTCAAAACACCAGCTATGTAAGTCTTTTTCCTTTCCAGTAAACTCATTAAAAAAATTGCTAAGGCCACTGAGCTGTACACTGGGCTCTGGGCCCGTGTCCCCCCGACTGCCCTGTCTGCAGGTAGCAGCAGCCCAGCTCAGCTTCCACCTGTAAAAATGATTTCCAGTGTAACACAGCTTACTAGACGGGCACACGACAGACACCGAGAACACATATCCTCCATGACCCACCCTAAGGACGCGCAAGTCCACCAAACCCCAGCCACTGACCACAAGGTGCCTCAGTCTTGAGGGTTCAACTCCCTTCCCTCCGAGCATGCACTTTAAAAATCTGCCTAATGAACCTCTTCTGATGCATCTTGAATATTCTTCTCTTAATGATGGAAGTCAGAGAACCTATAACTTATGCCGTTGCTGTGAGTCGAAACGACCCATCTGCACTCTGGATGAGGACCTCCTCCAACCCGGTCCTGTGACACTGGGGGACACTGTCTCTTTTACTACGCCGTTGTCGCGGGCACCTGGATCTTACACGGCCTCCAGTTTTCTTCACTTGGTGCCCAGTATTTTCCCAGTGACCTCAGCATGCAGCTCTACACCTGTGGCTTTGATCCTTTGGGCAGGGTGCTGGATGCCTTTACTCGGCCATCTTGCTCCTTCCCACACTGGGTATTGGAGGATGAGTTGGCATTCACTTGGTGGAGAAGTGGGTGTTCAGGTGTGAAGAGGCTCCGCAATGTGAAATAGCACTGCATGTTTGGGGAAGGGGAAAAAATACTGCATGGTTGTGTGGGGGAGAATGAAGGCCGTTGGACCACAGTGGGGGGGCAGAGATGGTCTCCATACCATTCTAGAGATTTTTAGACTATTCTTTGGGTTTGGAGGAAGTGTACAGTGTGTGTGCATGTGTGTGTGTTACAGATTTATGGAGATATAATCTACATACTATCATGTAGTATTTCATCCACTTTATTTTTATTTTTTTTGTGATGGGGTCTCGCTATCAGTTCAGGCTGTCCTTGAGCTCACTTTGTAGCTAAGGCTGGTCTTGAACTCACAATGATCCTCCTGCCTCAGCCTCCTGAATACTGGGATTATAGGTGTGCACCACCATGCCCGGATTCATCCACTTTAATAATACCATTAAGTGACTCTCAGTAATAAAGAGTTTTTCAACCATTATTACTACCCAGTTTTAGAACAATTCCATTACCCCAAAACTTTTCTGCACCCAAGAGCATGTCAGCCATTTTTACATTCAGCAAGCATGAATGTATAGACTTGCCCTCTCTGAACATTTCATAGAAATGAAATAATGCAGTATGTACTCTTTAGTGGCTGGATTCTTAGCATAACTTTTAAAGATTCACCCATGATACATATTAGTAGTTTGTATTAGTAGCTCACATATTAATAGTTCATTCCTTTCTGTTGCTACAAAGCAGCTCATAGGTACACACACACACACACACACACACACACACACACACACACACACGTACATAGATCCCTTCCTTTACCACTTTAGCGTTTGATAATCTTTAGATATTTTCCAGTCTGGGCTATTATGAATAATGCTGCTGAGCATTGACATGCAATATTTGTGTGAACTTTGTGTTTTTATTTTTCTTGAGCAGATACTTAGGAGAAGAATTACTAAATTGTATGGCAAATTTTCAGTTTATCTTTTTAAGAAATTGCCATTGAAGCCAGTTGTGGTGTGCACTTGTAACTGTAGCACTCAGGAGATTGAAGCAGGAGGATTGCTGAGAGTTCGAGACCAACCTGGGCTGCAGAGTGAGTTCAAGGGCAACGTAAACTACACAGTCAAAGCCTGTCTCACAAATCAAAAACAAAAACAAAAGAGAAATGACCATGTTGTTTTCCAAAGTTATTGTGCCGTATTTTCCCCCAGAGGATTTTTAAGTAGAAGAAAGATTTGGCTTTGCCTTTGTGCTAAACCAAGAAACAGACAAACCAAACACACCCAGATGTTGAATGAGAAGCCAGTTTAATGTTGATAAAAACTTGTAAGTCCATACTTGTGTTGAGATTATACATTGTTTCACTGGACAAAAATTCCAAAAAGAACTCTTAAAACTGCAAGCGTTGGCAGTAGGAAACTATCAGAATTGTTACTAGGTGTGTACTTCTTCTCATGGATCAAATTAAGGCAGAAATGTGCAAGATAATTGTTTTTCTTTTTATCAGCAGTCATTTTCCCGTCCGCAGCTAATGAGCTTCCTTTGCTTGATTCAGAGTGAACTTGGAGAGATTATAGCCTGGCAGTGATTTGCTTTGTGGGTTTAGTCACCCATAAGGTATTTAACTACAATCTTTGGGTGGAGAAATTTTTGCTAGGACTCTGTGAAGGAGGATCCAGAAATAGCCCTTTTGCGGGTTTCAATAGAGTAACTGATTTAGAAATTTGTGGAAATATTGTTGCTATCAGTTTGTTGTCCAAACAGGCTTTTCAGCGATAAGTGATCTTACGAGTGGGGTGTGAGTCCTTAACCCAGACGCCCACGGAATTCTCTGCCTCAGAATGTGCTGTGTGAGAATAGATCCGCTGCAGTGTGCACATTTTTCTAATCAGAAGATATCTTCTAAAATATATTTTGCATTACATATTACATGGTCCCTGGAAGAAAGAAAAGACCCAGACCTAACTTTAGGTGAGTGCTGGTGTTTTGTATGGTGCAACTGACTGTTCCACAGAGGGTGACAGTAGCCGAGGTATTCTAGAGTAAATTTAAAAATTATTTAGTTTTTTGAGAAAGAGTTTCACTCTGTAGCCCAGGCTGGCCTCAGACTTGGAGTGATCCTCCTGCCTCAGCCTCTGGAATGCTGGGATTACAGGCCTGTGCCACCACACCTGGCTTAGATTGACTTGTAGAGTGAGGTATGTGTTTGAGCACAGGATAGGGAGAAAACTATAGGAGTGTTGGGCACGAAGGTTGTTAGGAGATCGTTACCAGAGTTAATCTGAGGTGAGACTAATATTCAAATGAATTTTGTCCTCTAAACATGGAATGATTAATAGAGTGATTTTGCCCTTACGAAGGAAGTCATCTTGGAATAAAAAATCCAGCTTGGGAAGTCCATCAAGTGCCAAAACAACACATGAATTTTGAGAGATAACTATCTTTTATTAGGATCAGTATTTCTGTTCTCAAGAAGAAAATCTAGAATCAGATTAGATACCAAAAGAGAGCAGTTTCACTTTCCAGCATTAGAGGTAACGACATTGGAGAAGAGTGGGGTCTTTTCAGCTGGGCAGGGGGTGCACCCCGGTGCTCCTGCTTCTCAGGGAGATGGAGGCAGGAGGGTTACGAAGTTGAGCCAAGCCTGTGCAATGTAGTGAATTAGAACAAAGGACCCTGTCCCCAAAATAAAAAGGGGTGGGGGTGTAGCTCAGTGCCGGGGTCCTGGGTTCAATCCCCAGTATGACCTCTCTCCCACCTTAAAGAAAAACACAGGGCTTTTCTTGAGCTCACACCTGGTGATACGGTGAAGGGATGGTTCTCCCGTTAGTCTTCCAGCCTGAGCCTTGTGCCGCTCCCAGCCAAGGCGGGGCAGGGAAGAGTGGCAGTAGGAGCCGTGAGTGTGATGCTTCTTGGATTCAGGATGTTTTTTTTTGACAAAAAGATGCTCTCCCCCAACTTCTGGTTGGCACATAGTAATTGTGCATGGTTCAGGCTTCTCTGCGGCCCATGGTACAGGTATACATGTGTCTTGATCAAATCAGGGTAATTAGCATTTCTGTCATCTGAAAGATGGATCATTTCTTTGTTGTGGGACCATTCAACACCCTCCTTTGTAGCCATTTTGAAATGTGTTTCACTCATTGCTGTAAACTGTAGGCACCTGGTGTGTGGTAGAACCTTAGAACTTAATCTTCCTAACTGCATTCTGGTGCTCATTATTATTTTTACTATTTTTGTCTTTTTGAGACAGGGTCTCACCATGCAGTTTTGGCTGATCTTGAGCTCACTTTATAGCCCAGGCTGGCCTGAAACTCGCAATGATCCTCCTGCCTCAGCCTCCCGAGTGCTAGGATTACAGGCGTGCCCACCCTCCATTACAGTCTTCCCTCGGCCCCTGGTGACCAGCGTTCTGCCCTCTACTTGCACGAGATGCACATTTGTAGCTTTCACACACATGTGAGCACATGTGTTATGTGTCTTCCTGTGCCTGGCTCAGTGCACATAACCTCAGTTTCCTGCAAGATCCTACAGGTTGCAGCAGATGTCAGAAAAATTCTCTCCTGCCTGCAAATTTCTCAGAACTTAAGCATGGAAACATCTTTTTTTCTTCCTTCTCTGGTGACTTAGATGACACCAAGTAGCCTCTCTTAGGTCGTGGCTTCGCACACTGCTGGGCCCCATCTTCGGTTTCTTGTTCACTGTTAAAGGGAAGGCACCGAAGTGTGGAGTTAGCTGTGTCCTCACACTGAGTGCGGCTCGAGGTTTTTACAGACCTGTCGTGCAAAGCTGAGCTCTGGCGCCTGTCCATTTCATCCACGTGTACTGTCAGCGTTCACATTTGAGAGGCCAGACCGATCTTGCCTCATGAGAAAAGTTTAGTACTGACCATAACGACTAAGACATTCTTGTGTTTGGGGCTCCTGGCTAGTCCGGGGTTACTGCTCTAGCTTTCTCTCCCAGAGTGTATTTATACACTTGCTCTGACATTTGCTCACCTTCTGTATTGTCCTGTGAGGTCATTATAAAAATTCTAAGAAGACTCTTTACACTCCCACACAAGCGCCCTCCTGGACACCCAGTAAGTTTCTGAAGACTGTTGTCATGTTCAGTAGAAGTTTAGGTATGGATTGGGCAAAGGCACAGATGTGATAGATTTCATGTTCTGAACCCTATTATGTTCATTACCTCTGTTTCCTTGGGTCCCTTGAAATAGTAAGTCGCTATAATTATGTAGAATTTGATGGTCTATAGAGACTTTACAGGCATGATCTCACTCATCCTCTTCTTTGAGGTGGTTGGAAATACAAGATGTGAGCAGAAAATCAGTGAATGTTTAACTTAAAAAATTGCAGTAAGAGATACATTGCCATTCACCTCTCTCAAACTGCCCCCCTCCACTTTGAACGCTCTTCCCATTGTCCTTGCTGCCTTCCGAAGCAGTTCTGCAAGTCCTCTTTCATGTGTGTCTTTAGCTGTGCTGTTGTGGCTGCCTCAATGTCCTGAACTGATGCAAATTTTTTACCTTTCACTGTCATTTCAACTTCAGAAAGTTGCATGGGGCCAGATCTGGTGGCTAGAGTAGATCAGAATACACCAGAATACTTTTACAAGCCTTTCTCTTGGGTGGCACTCAGGTAGCAGCATGTACCATATTTTTTTATTACACCTCATAAAGACACAAAAGAGAACTTCAGAGCTGCTTCAGAAAGTGGCCAAGATGATGGGATACGTTCGTTGGAAACGAGGGGAGCGTCATGCGGGCGACTAATGGCAATGTGTCTTTCACTGTAAATAAAAATTTAAATACCATATATTTTGGTCACTTCTTATAAAGGCAGGATTGACAGTTGTTTGCTCCACGCAGTAAGTTTGGGGATCACTTGAAATATTTATTGGCTGTCTCTTGAGTACAAGAGTTCCTAAGGCATTATCATGTGTGTGGAGGAAAATGCAAACTCGGTTGCTTTTATTCTGACTTCAGAAGAGTTTCTGATTTCAATGTCCTTGATGCTACTTTAAGAATAATTCATGATAAGGCTGTTGCACTATTAAGGTGATGTGATACTTAGTTTATATTCCATGTATGTGTCACTTCTAAGAATTCATGTCCAGAACAGGGTGGAGCAGGCAGTGACAGTGCAGTTCAAGTCACATTTTAAAAGTCTTTTGACATCATCACTGCCATTCCAGTGCAAACATTTATCTAAGGCAAAGATCACAAAATGAGGCAGGTAGTCAGGATCGAGAAGGTATCACTAAATGGTGGTGGCACCCTTCTCCTTTGGGATAGGAATTAGCCTCAGAATCCTCAATTTTGCATTTTCAACAGCAACTACCGGTCATACTGGTAGATGATACGTTTTGCTTTGCTTTCTACAAAATGGGTAGCTTGATCCTTGTACCCATTTTCTCTTTGTCTTAAAATTAAAAAAAAATTAAGAGCTGGAGATGTAACTACGTAGTAGAGCACCTGCATAGTGTGTGCAAGACCCTTGGTTCAATCCCCAGCACTGCAAGAAAGGGAGTAATTTTTTAAAAATTACTAGGTGGTAAGGCCTGGGGATGTAGCTCAGGGGTACAGTGCCTTCAGTTCAATCTTGACCACCCCAACCAAAACGGAGGAAAAAGTGCTTCTCAAACTTTTAAGGTATACACATGTTACAGTTGATACACTGTGTCAACTTGGGGAGTCTGGAGGTTTAGCTGAGTAACTCAGCAGTAGTAGATCTTGGGGTGAAAAGGACATGCCCTTACCCTTCTGGGATGTTGTTTATTGTGTTAGTTTGGGAAGTTTAAAAGGTTAATTAACTATGTGATTCAGCAGGATGCCAGGGTGCTTACTTTGTGTACATCCTGAGCCGGTGGAAGAGGAGGGCACGGAGACTGTGTGAGAGCTACATGACCCCTGGGTGGGGGCAGGCTGTTTACAAGGTAAAGAAGAGAAGGAGGCTGCTTGCCTGCAATTCCACACATTTGCTGGTTGTTTGCTGCCCTGAACAGTTTGCCCTCTGCCATGTGCCACTCTGCCTCTGAAGCAGCCAAGTATGGACTGAAACCTCCACAAACTGTAAGCTAAATAAACCTTTCCTTCCTTCATTTTGGGTGTTGGGTATTTTGTCTCAGCAACGAGAAAAAAGTAACCAAGACAACAGATCACCTGTATTTTATTAAAATGGAAATCCCAATTTACTATGTCTGGGGTGGTGCTAGATTTGGGGCAGCTCTGCATTTTTAGCACCACTTGCAGGTGGTGCCCAGGTTACTGATTTGTGGGCCACCCTTTGATGATCAAGATTCAGTACTAAACCATTCACTAGAAAAGGCAGAAAGAAGCTAGAAAATTATGCACAGTGCCACGCAGTAACTGAAGAACAGAACAAAAACCAGGCAAGTATTCCGTTAGAAGCTGAAGTTTTATTATAGGATAACAGTACATAAAGCACATCTAAAATTGATGTGTTCAATGCACTTTTAATAAAGGTAATGTAATATTAAAGGTACAGTTTCTAAGTACAATATAACAACATTCATATTAGAATGAAAATTGGAGTATTTAAAAGACAACATTAAATCTCTCTTTTTTACAGCTTGTATTTACAAAATGAATCAAAATATTTTTTTTTAAATTCAGGACTCAATAAAATAAACAGCTGGAAGTAAGCAGACTACTGTAAAGAGTGAATTGAAAAGAAAACCCAATGTAAGTGAAAAGTTGGACGATCCTCTAGTAAAGATCATTAGCAAAGTTTTAGTTCAATACTATGTTTTAGGATTCTTGTAAATGGCTTGCATTTTTAGTGTGGCAAAAAAGGAATTCTTACATACTGTACACAAAACAGCATATATTTATAGGTACAGTATTACTGTTTCCAAACTTGCACGTATATTTACAGAAGGCCGAGTCTATTACTCACAGAGTTTTATGAAATTTGTGTGCTCAGTCTTCAAGACCAACACACAATTAGAATGAGCATTTCATGTGGTCTTTTAAAATGTAGTTTTTATTCTTGGTCGTAGAAGAAAACGTTAGCCATAAGGCTTGACATACTTTATAAATTTGCCAAAACAACCCAGGAAAAACTGTTTTCATTGGGGCCACCTGTAATTGAATAATTATCAGTTGCGGACATGTGCCGGTGGTTACAGAAGCACAACGGGAGGCACACACTCTACCCTAGGGGAGCTGAGGATGCCAAAAGGTGCGTTAAGAAGTTTCAGTCTCTTTCCAAGAGAGACCGATAAGGAATGACATGATCTGTGTTCAGCGATTTCTCCCTAAACCGCAGCCAATTCACTCTACAGGGTTAACTATTAGCATTAGCTTTCGTCAACCACACCATTGCGTTTCCAATTAAGGTAACTGGAATTCTTCCATAACAGTGGAAGTTGTCAGGAATGGGGGACCAACATGCAGTGCCTGGGAGCCACTGACCACGGCTTGAGAATTTATCACTTTCAGTTACAAAAAGTGCAGTAAACAGAAACATTTGCTCTGTATTTATAAATTGCTCAAAAATCTTTGCTAAAGATCTTACAAATTCAGTAATATTACAGAACAATTCTAATCAATATTTAATAAGGCTAACTACATCCTTAGTTAGATATTTGATATACTCTGATTTTTAACGATGCCAATAAAATTCGGGAGAATAAATGGAAGAGTTTAATTAAACCTGTTATTGAATGACTTTAAAAATGAAGCTGTTTCACTCAGTTCATAGAACTGGTTGAGGTGACGTTAAAATAGACTATCCCTTGTTGATTTTTTTTTGCATCAGGAATTGAACTCAGGACCTTGTGCTTGCCAGGCAGGCACCTGTGCCACTGAGCTGTATCCCTGGACCTTTCATTGTTGAATTTGCAGTATGGCCCATGTTCTACCAGTGGATGTCCCCATATTTTTCCTGACTCCTGAGGGGAGAGGTCTAGTCTGCTATCAAACCACCATGAGAATTTTATACAATTATTAGCTAGGATAGGAGTTAAGTATACCAATCTGTCAGGTACCAATGATATAATTCCTTAGTAAGAGAAAAATGTATTACTCCCTTAAGTGAGAACATTTCTTTGGGATCTGGCCAATTACTTTTTAGATCAGGAGATGTTGTGTGATGCCAATCAGTAGCAAACATAAAAGTCAACGCAAATAAATTTGTGTATGCCCATATTTATAAACACCGTACAGATGTCAAATATCCATACTAAGGAAGTAATTTTATCCTAATTAAATACACTCTAGAATAATTTATAGAATGACAGTATGTATTTTAAGAGAAAAGCATATCCCAAATCCAGCACTCTGATACAGCTGCTAGTTGGGCACAGGTAGATATATATATATATATATATATATATGTATATATATACAAATATATAGTTATACTCAGTGAAATTAACAAGACCCAAAGGTGGTATTGTCTAGGAATAAAAGGGATCATTTTTTTGTTCACAAAAGTAACTTATCTAGCACCACACATCAGAAAAACACAAAAATAGCACACTCTAGTTCTAAACAGCTATGTCTAAAATAGATTATATAGTAAAACCGATATTGTACAGCATATTGTGGATTTGATAAACAGATAAATATTTGCACTGAGTAGGCTGTTTATAATATAACATTTTCTTATCTATACAGAATGAAAGCCAAAAAGTTAACTGTATAGAGATGTGCAGAACAACATTAAATATTATGACTCAACAGCAGGGACGAAGGTAGATTTGAAAGAAGAGTAAGAGAGAAAATGTTTACAGGCCATTACAAGTTCTTAAGTTAATAGTAAATAAGGAATCAGTTGCTCAAGTTGAAGAAAGCAGTAAACAAGAGATTGCATTTACATGCAGATGTCTAAAATTTGTATTTTTTTAAGTCTATGCACAAAAGTCATTTGTTTTATTGCTTGACATTCAGTTATGGCTAGATTATTTAACCTATTTTTTTTTTTTTGTACTTTGGAAACAAGAATATTGTTAAATGTGCCATAAAAATGGACAATATTGAAAACGGTTTGCAAATAAACCACCTAACACTGCAGTTCTTTATACATATTAAAAGCCTTGTCTGGGGTTTGTCATATGTTAAATATATTTAAACTGGGAAAATATGTTGTAGCTTGAAGCCTCCCATTGGCCCAAACATCCAATACAAAACACATCTCCACAAAAGGAGCAACATACAACACAGGAACATTTATAGAAGCAGCCAGCTAATGTCCTAACGTTTAAGCGTTTACCACTGTTATATATGAGATTTCAAACCATGGTGGATAAGAAGAGAATTTTGGGTTTGGGAAGATGTGTACAGTACATACGGGTTTTTTGTGAAGTCATATTCACTATATTGCTCAAGAGTGATCTGCATTTACATATGCAATCTGCTCAGTGATAATCAAGTTCCTAGAAGGAGTATTCGTCCACATTAGAGTAACAGTGAGTGAGAAAGGAATTGGGCGTGAACATGGGAGAGAGTTCTGTGGCTCTTGCAGAACAATGCAATGGCATGTGAAGCCCCGGTGAGCTAACGGCAAACTATGGTTTATTAGCTCCCAGAGGGGTCCAAGACAGAGGGGTGGTACTGCTCATGTGGCGAAGCACACAAAATGTAAACAGCAGACACGGGTTCTCTACCTAGCTATTTTAAAACATTCAGATCCACTTTCTCCACACGAGACTCCATGCTAAGTTGCATCACAGAAGAAAGGTGGTTTCTATTTGGATTGAATATTCTGTCATTCATTTCTAAGGAAATAAATGACCGAATGTATTTATTGCTCTAAGTTCTGAGGGTGTGGTGGAACATGGAGACGCCCTCTCTCTAACTTGGCTCCATGCTTCGAAGCCAGGCTTCTGGAGTATTTCTAGAATTATTCTGAGAGCCTAACAAAACCCATCACACAGACACACACAAACAAGGAAACAGACCCGGAAGTGAAACCAGTTACTTTTGGAGACATTGCTAGTCAACCTTCTCATCTCTTAAAAATAAACAGCAATGGGAAGGCCTCTTTCATCACCGTGATCTCTGGTGGAACCTTTTCATATACTGGTGTTTAGGGACAAAATGAAGACCTGTATTATATACCATGAGCAACAGATCAAGGTTAATTGTCATAACTGCATTTTTGGGGCACATAACTTGAGCTGTAGTAAGTTGCTTTCATGGGGTTCTGTATCATAACTGTATTAGAAGTGGCACTCCCATGCTATACTATGTGAAAATGTCAACCTCCTCAGTGTGTGTGTGTGTGTGTGTGTGTGTGTGTGTGTGCGCGCGTATGACTATAAATGGGGGGAAGCAATGAGAGAAGGGGAGGGAGATATCTGACATTTTTCATTTCTTTGTTAACAAAACAAGTGAAAGTATTTGTCAGGTGATAGGCATGGAAAGCTTTCCCAAATTATGCTTCTCAACAGCAGTAAGAAAATAGGTAAATATAGTGAATGAAGTCTATCCCAGGGCAGGAGAATCAGAGCCAGCAATCAGAGTGAGCTCCTCTGACTTTATGTAAAGTGATATATGGGAATATGTAAACAAAGGCTATTTAGAAATGCTGATACACAGTATCTCTTACACTCTGGTTTCTCTTCACATTGTATACATCTTTCGCCTTTTAAACAGTAGCTCCTGCATCAGTTTATCAGGAATCTATGAGCTACAAATGTGTCAGTAAGAACTGTTGTAGATAAAGGGAGTTTTGGTTCACTTCTAGGGGAGAACGTGGTGAAAACCATAGTTAACTGCTGGCATTTGAAACAAAAACTTGGTGTGTCTTTGTCCAATTCGCTGTAGGTATTATCACTGGTTTTAACATTTTTTTTTATCTGTAATATGTAGGGTTTGAAATAGTTTAAAACATTTCTTTTTTTAATATTTTAAAATATCTTAATTACTAGGGAAATGGTAAGTAGGATATGTAAGGGCTACGACTTGGATGCTCTGTGCTGGTTCATTTATATTTTGAACACGCTACGGGTAACTTTGCTTTCCTTTGCCAGTCACTCTGTGTTCTTACATACACAAAACCGAAGAGCCTGTCAGTATTGAACTCAACAAAATGAGACAATAGTGAAGAGTTCACACACACACACACACACACACACACACACACACACACAGTTCTACACAGTTCATTTGTGCCTTGGAGGGATAATATTATCATTGTTCATAATAATACACAACACAATTTGTCCCAGTAGTACTGGCCACCCTGTTTTAAGAGTTTTAGAAGATCCCTGAGCACATTTTTTCTGACTCTTAACCCCAACTCCAAAAAGATCGGGCTTCTACCCTTGATATCACGATGGATTGTCATTCACAGTAAGTCAATCATAAGGTGCTTATTTACCCCGTTTTTTTTTTTTTTCACCAATCAGCACAAAGGACTGTCAGAAAATAACTTTTATTATTATTATTATCTTAAAATAATAGCACTGGAAGGACACATGTTTTAACAATCAGTGTGTGCAACAGTGGCTTTAGGATTATTATCTGGCTGCCCCTCAACAATAACAAGTGATTCGATCGACATTCCTTAGCCAAAAATAAAAGGAAAAAAACCAAACCAAAACAAGAAACCAAAACAAAAACAAAAACACTGTACAAATATGTATTTTTCCCTGAGGGTTCAAGGTACACCCGCAAGTGCTCCATGTACGTATTGCACTGGAGAGGAACGAAGGACGTGTGCAAAAGAGCAATAGTGAGCAGCGGACACACCACTCAGACCTTTGCATCGAGGACTTGCTACGTCGCTTTGCGTTTTGGAATGTCGGAACACAAACAGCCATTCCTTCGTCTACAACGAAAAACACAAATCCCTACTATGGCACATCCAATGAAATAAAAAGTTCTCCAAAGACAGACAGATTCCATCAAGAAAATAATACAAAGTTTGTTTGTTTGTATTTTTTTTTTTAGAAAATTACATTACTTTCTTTCTTTGTTTCACATTACAAAATCTTTTTTTTTTTCTTTACACAAATCACATTTTATTGCAGGAATATTTCAAGTGCCATCAAATATTTATAGAAGGGTTAAAAAAATAGAAGTCTCTCTAAAGTGGTCCAGACAAGGCTTTGTATAGAATAAATCTTTTTTTTTTCCCATCTTCTAGTTTTGATTTAAGTATTTTGAATACATTTTCTTTTCCATTGACACTTAGTAGCCTAGAAGCGGTCTGACACATGCACATCACACACACGCAAATCTTACACAGGCACACACACAGGCACACACACATACACACACGCACGTGCGCCTTCCTCGCCTGACCCTCCGCCCACTCCCATATGCTCACAGAGATCTGGGTATCCACACGATAAAGAACAACCAAACTTAGAAGCAGTGTCTTAGGTCACGTTTTCCTTACATTAGGAAGGGTGAATCAGGATGCTGAAGACTTTTACAAAACTCATAGCTTTAACACAAATTAGGATGCTGAACACTTAAAAAAAAATCCATAACTTTGACACAGTTTGCAAACTGTCCAAAAAGCACTTTCATCTGCACTTTGGATTTCACTGTGACCATGGCCAGTTTTTTGCACAATACGGGGACACCATTGTGTAACAGTGGTACAGTGCTTTGTACACAAAGCCTTATTTACCTTCTTTTAGAAAAATTACATAATAATGCGAGAGGAGCCAAGTGAGCAGTGATGTGGTTCCGATCCTTAAAAGACTACTGCACGTTTAAGTTGAGGAGATTTCGATTACATGAACTATCCAGATCGTTGTTCTGGCATCGCCTAGTTTTTACGTGTCATCTCACAGGTCTTTTTTTCTTTTATAAAAAGGAAGGAAATAAAAATGCAAAGGTTTTCACATCCTTTTCCAGACTCAGTATCTCTTTCAGCTGCATCTGCGTTTAGCTTCGGATACCAGCTTAGAACCACACAGTAGCTGTTCCCTCGGCCCCTCCAAGCACGGTTCTGCCTCTGCCATTCTGCTCCTATGCCGCCAGTGGGCTCTACTCTGGAAGCTCACCTGCTTTTCTCTCAGAAACACCTAGAAGCAGCATCATGTTACCCTTTCTTGGTTTACTCTAAAAGCGATGTCACCGTGTCATAACTATTAATGAGATTAGAGGATCCATTTTTTGTTTTGTTTTGCATTATACCCATGCAAAAATCCTTCCTGGGAAAGGGAATTCCTTTTTAAGTTCAACATTACTTTCTCTCTCACCCTTAGAAAAGTTCAATGAGCTCTTCTTATTCACAAATGGACACTGGAATTCGGTTTAGTTGCTCTTTAATGCGTTAGCACCTGAGGCTGGTCATATTCAGAAAGCTTTGGTTAAAAAGAAGTTATTCTACTTTAATAAAACCATTCCCAAATTTAGTGACTCTGAGTGACGAAAACCAAAATTCCCCCCTCCCCCAAGAGACCCCCACACCATTTCCCCTCAAAGAAGAAACAAGAGAAAACGTAATGGACAAATAAATAACTGAACTAAGCTTGGTACTCTTTTTCAGAGTATAAATACTATTAATCTTTAAAGGAACTATACTTACTTAAATAAAAGCTTGATTTAACCCTTCTTGCCCAAATATAAATACTATATGCTGACAGTTAACCTCTCTATATAAACACTCACATAAAATTTTATATGCCTGTAAGAAATTTAAGTAAATATTACTCTCATCTTCTATTTATGGTTAAACCCTTACAATATCTTTTGAAAAAAAATGTGGATGTCATTTAGGCTTCATACACATTTCTGTGTAAATAATTCCTTCTGCTTCTCCCAAGTGCCTCAGGAATAAGTCAGGAAACCAGTGGGGTGCAAAGCGGAGTAAAGTGCTCTGAGAAACCGGTCCTAGGGGTCCAGCCTGACATGGGGGCCACAGTTCCTGCGGGAGATTCTGCAGGAGCCCTAGCAGCAGGGGAGGCCTCTGAACGTACGGGCTTCTCAGAAACGCCCACCTTCACACCACGGCAGATGGTCTTCGATGTCAGACCATTCGTTTACATCCCACTCTGGGCGAGAACATGTTCTCAAGGCCTACATTCCCAAAGGTCACTTGTTTTCAGAATATCCACCCTTGTACATCAGACTGGTCCTTTGCCGTTCCCCACAGGGGGATGATTAAAGAACAGAAGTTAAACAAAAACAACCCGATAGTTCTCACCTGAACACAAAAGCCAAACAATCTTCTAAATACTTCATAAAATAAATTACAATCCACAGTTTTCTAGTGAAGATAAATACAAGAGTAAATGTTTGCAGCTAGCATCGACTTCACGTTAAAGGCTTCAAATATTTAATATTAAACAAGAGACACTGGTTCATCATCGTGTAACCCCTCGCCGCCCTGCCCACGTTCCCCAAGTGCGGAGAGCAACGTTCCTGTAGGGTGGTGCACGGGGGCTGGGCTAGAGTTGGATCCCTCAGAGATAAATGCTTGGGGTTCCCAGGTTATACCAAGAACATAAACCAGGGGAGTGTGTGCTTGCTCCAGATAGAATCTTTGGGTCCTACTTATAATAATAAAAGCTACATTCCAATAAATACTCTGGTGACGGATTTATTTCCAAGTTCAGACAGAATCCACATGACTACTGAGTTGTGGAAAAGTGAGCCCTCCCCTCCCCTGCCCCCCCAAAGGTGGCGTTTCTTTAAAAAAGCTTCTTTTGAAATTAAAAAAAAATGTGCATGAGGGTTTAAGCCCACCGTACCCATCATTCAGCTTTGTATGAAGCGTAAACACATCTCTCCTTAAACTTCTCAGAAAGCAAAATATAATTTAGGGAGAGTTCTGTTTCGAATTTCAAATTCACGTGTGGAAAAGAAAAGTCCCACATGTTGATTTCTAGATATGACCAGCCAGTCTTTTACAAGTGATTTTGTAAACAGCAGCATAAACACCTCCCGACGTACCTTCTGAGCCTTCTCAGTCAAAACTGTGTTTCTGGTGCACATGCGACACGACAGTGAACACGCTAGCATTTAATTTAAAGAAAAAGGTGCAAAATGAAAGTGCCTTATCAATTCAACAGGAAAAGCTACACCAGTAACTACATTTTATATTAATTAAAACAATAGATAAACAATATCTCTTTTAGCTATATATATTGTCTTCATGCCCATGTACCCTGTAATATATTATAATGCTATTGTTGCTACTGCTATGGACCCTTTTCGTGCCATCCCGCTGACTGGCAATAATCGGTGAGAAAATAAAAACTTCCTTCATGAACCAAAGAGCAAGTTGGGCAAAGCTGCGAGCTCTGCTATGCACACCCGTCACCCATCGCTGCCGGGCTCTCTGTCGGCAGTGACAGAGCGGCGACCCTGGGGAAAGTCTGTGGGCAGTGAGCTACAGGGATAGGAAATCCTCCGACTTCAGTACCCTGCTTCTTGTAAACAGGTCAGCACTCAGGAAGTTGAGACAGAAAAAGGGTCCATATCTGTAGGCATAATGGAAATCATATGCGTGAGAAAAACAAGTTCAACTTTTATTCGTTTTCTTGGTTTTCCCTCCTTTGCCTGACCCCGATCACCAAAAGATGTGCAGTGTGTTGGCGCTCCAGGGCTGTGCAGGGCCATAGAGAGTGTCTTGGTTAACTTTTGTTTTGTTTCCTTTTTCTCGTGTTTGTACTTCGGACATTCTAGAAGTGCTCGGGTGATACATTTACCCATCAATCTGCATCGCTGGCTCAAACTCTGAAGTGAACAACTCCTTGTACAATGGAGGGAAGTGAAGTCGCACAATGTCTGGGTATATTGCTTTAAATGCCATTAGCTTTTCTGTGTGTCGTCCGCATAAGGCTCTTAACGTAGACACCTTGCATATTAACTGTAAGTGGAGAAAGGACAGCGAGGTCAGGAGGGGACAGGTGTGTGAGACGAAGAGTCAGGGAGTCTACTTGATCTTTGCGACACTTTACAACGGCGGAAGTACACTCGAGGCAACTTAACCTTGCAGAAAGAGGCCCAGTAGAATTAAATGGTGATCTAGCCACGTCACAGGGTGCCAGGAATACACTGAATGCTAGGTTAAAGATGAATAATTTAACCCAAATTGACAGTGGGGAGCAGAAGTTGGCCCTGCTTGGCAGCGGCGGGGTCCGGATGAAAGCTCAAGGCTCTCTCTCACCACCTGCTCCACGGTGACCCTGGATCCTGCCTTCTGCCGCTGGGGAAGTGTTCTGGGGACCGAGGCGGGGGCTCCCAGCAGTCCCGGCTGATGAGGGGACTGCAGTTGGGCACCAGGACATCCATCCCCCGCACATTGGATGCAGAACTAGTTCCAGTCAGTCCTAAGGGCAGCGATTGCCTTCTAGATAAGGAACTTCTCTTGTAAGAAAGCCATTCTGTGTCTGAGTACAAATGGTCAGAAGGCCTGGGTGGAAGGGAGCTCAGGGCAACAGGATGATTTGCAAAGGATGATTTTCTAATGCGCTCTTCAACTCTAAAGAACCGTACAAAGTAGCCTTACGGCTTCAGCCTCGGACAGTCCTCTCTAGGAAATGTGTGTGTGTGTGTGTTTTTTGTTAACTGGATCCTCTTAGGTGCTTTCTAAAATAATTTTACTGGGGTCTTGCTTTTGGGCAAACAGATGAGTGAAGTTCCAGAGGGGCCCTCCCTTCCATTCCCACCCCTGCGCCACCTACTCACTCAATGGGTGCAAAGTCAAAAAGAGAAAGCCTCTGAGATCAGTGTCCCCTTTTGGACCTAACAGGAGAGAAGGAAACAGGAACGCAAAGCCCAGCACTGTTCCAATCACCCTCTCATGTAGTAAAAAACACACACAATGAAGAATAGGGCTTGTTTTTTCAAACCAAATCCGATAAGCACTAACACGGAGGGAGATGAGCCTGTTTGAAACGGGCATCCTTACTATATTGCAATAGAGAATTGGCAGAGATGAAACCTTATGCTCTGAGCACAGAATAGCAATAAGAAATTGATAAAGAAAACACAGAGGTTATTCACAGCTGATGAATGAATTTAATGGAAAGAGGATTGCTATTAGAATACATGATTGCCCTGGCTGTTTTAGTCCCTTATAACTTCTCTCTCCTAAATTCAGGATCCTTTTTCTAAAGTATAACAATGCAGAACTTTAACTCTGCTTTTATGGGCAACTTTGATGGAGTAGGAGGAGGATGTATTAACACTGACTGTGACTTAATGATAATTCAGGCCACATGGACTGCGGCCGTCAGTTCCTACCTTTGTTAGTATCCCGTCTTCTCGGTGGTTCTTCTGCAGGACGTGCTGAAGAGCCAGCTGGATTTTCTGTTGCAGTTTCTCAATTTTCACCTTTTCCTGCAGCCACGAGCGATCTGAACGTGAAAAGTTAAGACTCTTCAGTATCGCGGGCACCACCCCCTGAACACCATATCGGGGCCACCCATTCCTCCTGACTCCTAGGTACAGGTTATTACCCTGAAACGCATAGTTAGAGACTCACAGTTGCCCTTGTCTGCCACATTTCACTTAAAAATTTCAAAATTCCACTGGAGTGGAAAAGTGCTCTGTGATAGTTGCAAAAGACAGTGTTAAGCGGTTCCATTTTTACTAATAGTACTCAAAGGAAGTCAGGATTGGCCCTTTCCAAAGGATAGCCATATGAATTTAAGGCCATACCCACACAAGAGCAAATGAAACCACCATGTCCCCTCAAGCCTTTCCAATAATTATATCGCTAGATGAAATACTTGTATCAATCCTGCCAACCTTTTCGGAAAATATGAGGATTGTTTTATAATGCCAGGAAACTGAAATTGTCAGTAGAACTCCAAACGACTTAAATGGGGTTAATTTAGAATGAAGTCTTGGTGTGTGAGAATTCCAAATAGAAGACAGTAAATTTGCCAAAGTGATTATCCGCAGATTGAGAACCTGCAGACAGCAGCCAGATGGATTTAAGAAAAGGTAGGAATTCTTTAAACAGACAGGTTATCCTGGAGTCTGTGTTCAGGAGGACAGCCCTACTTTACCATTTCTGTTGGTATCTGGAGGTGAATTCTAGACTGGGTTTTACTGAATTCTTATTTCTTAAGATTTTATCTGAAAGGCATGAGGTCTTTTAAAAAGAGTTTATGTGTGTGGGTGGTTCTTAGAAAAACTTTAGATTTTGCAAAAAACAGCAGCTGCTTTTGAGAACCCCTCAAATATGCTAAACCAATAAAAGTTACGTGCTTCCTAGAAATTCTTTACCTGGAACAAATTTAAACTATTTAATTTTAATTTCATATTTTGGTCCTCTTACCTGCTGACATCAGTACAAATGCAGAGAATAATGCAATTTCATCTTCAGTCAGGTGCATAGAACATAAACTCTTTCCAAATTCAAACACAAAGCTAATAAAGTCTTCACAACCTACAGAAAATTAAAATAAAGATAGTTCAGGATTTTCTTTACTAACCTAGGAGAAAAATATGGAAGAAGGTGATGAAAGACCCAGTAACCGGGGATCAGAAGGGACAGTGATTCCACAGGTGAGCAGTTTGGCATCAGAAAAGAAAAGCCGGTGTAGTCGATATCACCGCCAGTACCAGCATCAGAAGCCACCGCTGCTGTCGTTACACCGCCTCCGCCGCTAGCGCACCCTCGCCCACCAGCTTCATGGTTGTTGTGTGGTTACCAGGTCATCTACTGTTCTAAGAGGTTTCTTTGGATTTCCTCATAGTTCGAAACAGCCCTTTGAGGGTGGGCAGTATTACTAGTAGCACCCCCACTTTATAGAGGAAACCAAGACCGGCAGAGAGAAGTAACGTCTCTGACGTCACACAGCTAGAAAGAACAGCCTGAGATCCACAGCAGGCTGACTGACTGGGAAGCCTGCCTACTGGCAACAATCTCATCAAAATGTTAAGGTCATTTGCTTTTGTTCTAACTTAAAGTGGTAACAAATGCCACAGCCTGGTGGGGAAACCAGTACGGTGTTTACTGAACAGCAAACGTGAAAGCTGAAAGTCCCCTAAAACAGTGATCCGGTCCCCAAAAGACAGGGGAAGCTGGGTGGCTCCTCCCTTGGTCTGGCCTCTTCGTATGCAGACATGCTTACACGGCAGCGGGCTTCCCTGAACTTACCTACTCAGAGCTTCTATCTCAAAAGGGTCGTTCAGCATCACTTGGATACCTCCTGTTGTTTCTCATGACCATATTCTACCATATGTAAGTTATGGGAATTCAAAATAATTTATAGAGTCTATGCTGTGGTTTCACTTGGCTCTACTTTATGTTTTTGGTACCCAGAATCGAACTCAGGACTGCGTGCTTGCCGGGCAGGTGCTGTGCTGCTGAGCTATATCCCCGGCCCAAGCGCTACTTTATTCCCTCAATGTGTGCACTTCCTTCTCATTAAATGTTGTTGAGCACTCAGGCGTGGCAGACTTTATGATCCTTACTTGCTTTTATGTGCCTAATCAAAGCTCCTAAGTTACTGAATGTTATATTCCCTTCAATTGTGGCTTTTTAACATCTGCAAGGAGAAATGAGAGGACGGAGACTATAAATTGCTTCAATTACCTATGGGATAAAACGAAACTCTAGATCTTTGCATGGAATACAGGCACAAAGCACTTGAGATACGCGACTCTTCTAGGGTGACTAAAGTAAAGTAAGTATGACATCTTAGTTTCGGCCTCCAAATAACCAGTTTTCACTTTATTTATTCAATCAGAACCCTCCCCTAGCCCACATCTCTCCCCGTAGTCCAGACTGGAAATCAAGGAAGGCAGCTTGGTGTGTCCTTACCTAAGGACTTGAAGACCTCAGGGCTGGCATACTTCCCGTCAAAGTACACGGTGTTGTTCTGAGAGTCGAAGGCACGGCACATTCTGATGAACACCACCTCTAGCGAACCTGAGCAGACACAGCACGGGTTTGGGTCATTTGATCAAGGTGAGGCCCTCTCCGATACAGCCAGTGGGCGTCAGTACAGAGGAGCTCAAGGGCCCCTGGGTCACCTTCCCTTTGTGCAAGAGGGCAGAGCTTCCCACAGGAAGCAAAGCCCCTCAGGCTAAAGCTAAGCCCTTTCTGATAAAGATGAAGATTGATTTACAAATTTCTTCTTGGGTCCTCCTCCTCTTGCACCGTGGAGTCTCACAGCTGCGAGGACAGTATTTAACCATATGTATGGAGACAATCACAACTGCAACGACTCCCTCAGTGCTGCCAGCCCCTTGCTGACAACTCAGGACTAGGGCCTGGAGGGTGGACAAAACTCAGGTGGCGGTGAAATTTGGGAATGTAGGCGTCCTTCAACTTGACCCTCTCACCTGGAAGAGAAGCAGTGCGGAGGGAATGTGTCCTGAACGTGGCTTCACAAACCTTTCAGAAGCACTCAGTTCCTGCTAAGGAAAACCTGACCTATTATCTCGGGAGGGAAAACTGCTCTCGACACCTTCCTGACCCAAGCACTTCTTTAATAAGCAGGCGAGAGCAGGTTGGGAAGAGACGCCAGAATCCACTTGCGCAGTGCATACCTGCTTTGAGAAGCACGATCTGATCGTTTTGACACAGTTCCATAAATCCGTCGATGCGTTTGGCAAACTCCACCACGTACTGGATAGCTTCTGTGATCTTGATGGCGCACAGCTGCCACATCACCTCCCGCTGCTGTTAAAGAGGGAAATGGCAATATAGGGGTCACCCGGTATCCTCAGACAACTCACCTGATTGTCCCTATTCTCTAAAGTTCTTCTTTGGAAGCAGATTCCAAAAAAGCCTAGTGGATTTAACAAAATAAACAATCGCCTTGTTATTTGTGTTCTAAGCACTGTTCCACGGCCTGTGTGCCGCCTGGTATCCTTCTCTTACCTTGTGGGTGGCGGTGGCATAGGCAGGAGAGGCTGTGGGCGTAAGGAGCAGAAAAGCTCAGAAGCTGGGAGAGCAACACAGGCCACTGCTTTAGCCCTGCGGCCACAGGGTAGCCAAGCAGGATATGCTTTCAAGCAATGATTTTTTGCCTGGGGGCATTTAATAACACTTCTCTCCCCTTTAAGTCAAGGGGAGTTGCTACAATGTATCTTGTGCCTACTGTGAGCTCGATGCTTTATGACATCCTGTCTCAGAGCATCTTCCAGGAACTCTTAGCTACTGTCCAGAAATGACACGAAAGCTCATGGGGTTCACAGCTAGGAGGTACAGGATCCGGATTCCAGTCCCAGCATCTCCGGCTCTGAAATCCCATCCCACGCCCCTTGCCGTTTCTCACTGCTGGCTGGGGCCTCCTTGCAGCTGTGCCCCCAGGGCTGCCTGCCACCTCGGGGACCGGGAGCGACACCGCACTGTTCCTCAGCCTGGGCTCTTATTAATTTCCCTTCAAACGCTCACTTCCGCCGCATCACACAGCTGTCTCCCCAGCCTGGTGGGGCCTCAGAAATGCTGCACTGGGGGCCAGGAGTCAGGGTGAGGTCCTGACGTTGTCACTCTCCAGCCACCTGGCAGGGACGCTCGTTTCCCCTTGTGTAATGTGAAAGAGAAGACCAACCAAGATCATCGCCACAGTCCTTTCCAAGTCTGTGTTTCTGAGATTATTGGAAAGACTCAGCATGTTCTTTTACCCAAGGGCTAGGGAGCCCTAAGTTCCCTCTCTCCAGTATTCCCTCCGGGCAGGGGCTCGTTGGTCAGGGCATTGTACAGTAAAGGCAGACACATAATGCCAGGGTCCGGTCAGAGTTACGATCATGGCTTCCACACCTTGGTGGGGTGTGTGCTATAAACTCTTCTGTGAAACCCCTGGAAGCACAAGCCTGAGATGATTTTACTTCGGCTTTCAGACCCTAAAAGATTCTGTCATGATGTGAGGACCAACCCCTTATTCCTTTAGCTCTTTGAGATACGGACTGAAAAATTGAAGGAGATACATGCATACCTACAATAGAACAGAATTTGTTGCTGCGGGAGGTTGGAAGCCTTGGCCTCTCAGGCACACACACTCGGCTCTCGGGGGCGGGGAGGTTTTAAATCAGAGATGCGGCCCCTGGCCCGAGACACCCATGCTTTGGCCCCCTCGGGCCTGTGCCAGCCGCTCTGGCTCGTACCTTATTCTGATAGCTCTCAATCTCTTCCCGCAGAAAGGTTTGCCAGGTGACCTGCTGCAGCTCCTCTCTCAAGTACTGGCAGGTTTCCAGGTGTGATTTGGGTATGTTCTGTGCGAGGTGTTCTGCAGGGGTAAACAGGAGGTCATGGGCATGAAGAGCCACACCCTTCTTTGGGTACGCGGTGATTCCCCCACGAATGCTCGCTTGCGAAAGCAACAGGTATAGCGCAGTGCACCGTGCCAGTTCTGAGGACCTCTGTACCCTACACGAGGCGTGTGCATCTGTCCTGCACTAGGGACGTGAGGACGGGACCTCGCAAAGCCATCGTTCCACGCCGAGGCTCGGTGACGTCAGAGGCCCTGCTGACCTTGACCTTATTCTGTGCTTCTCGCTAGTGTCTGTGAAGGAATACAGACTGACCTCGATAGCTAAGGCAAATGATGGACATTCTCATGCTAGCCTGAAAACCTCGTGAAAAACTCGAAAATGATCTTATTTTATGGGCACAGCCATGCATTTCTTTTGTCTGCAAACAGCAGGGCAGACACTGGTGAGGACGTGACATATGACCAGGTGTAGCGGAGCAAAGGGACAGACACCTCACCTAGCCTGTTGCGGTCTGTACCAGATCTGTGATTTATGAGCTGTGTGACCTTAGGTATGTTGTGTACCCTCTCTGGGCCTGGGTTTCTTCATTTGTAAAAAGAAGAAAACAGTACTTATTTCCTAGGGCTGCTCTAGAAATTCAATGAGCTGCACGCCTGAAGGGTTACATCGCATGTGCAGTCAGTACCCGTGAGTGTGCCAGCGATGGTGATATTAAAGAAGATGCTGAGACATCTGCTCTGGGAGTTTATAATCTGTGCCAGGCATGGACACAATGAAAATGAAGACCTGAGGCCTTAGGCAGTAAAGTATGAAGGAGATTTTAGGAAGTAATCGACATTGCCGGGAAAGGGGGAGATCAGCGTAGATTAGTGGAACTGGGAGAGGGGTCTTGGCAGACAGTGACATCTGTGCTGCTCCCCGAAGGAAGAGGAGGTGCGGCGGTGGGGTTGGTGCTGGGAAGCGGACCAGCTTCACGCAGGGTGTGCTGGACAGAGGACCAAATGCGGCGTTTCTGGGGGCAGACAGCTGTGACAGACCATAGTGTCAAGGCAGAAATACGGCAGAGAGCCTCGCCCCTGAGTGCGAGGACTGGGTCTGGACCTGCTATCATTCCCCAGGAAGAACTGCTGCGTTGGAAAGTGCACCGGAGACAGAGGATGGGCAGCTTTGTGCTGGGCGGGTGGGAGCACAGAGAGGCTGGGCAGGGGGTCGAGTGAGGCAGGCTGGCGATAACTGTTACGGGGGGGGGATGACTGGAGAAGGTGCTCCCGCGGGGGAGGCTGAGACCTTGATAGAGAGTTCAAGGCCCTTCAGGGCTATACGGTGAGACCCCATCTCAAAACGTATGTATTTATTTTTCACAAAAGGCTGGGGATGTAGCTTAGTCTGTGTGGGCTCAGTCTTCAGAAGCAAACACGCGCACACACGCACGTATGCACTTAACAGAGCTGATGCAAATCTTCATATAAGAAACTCTACCAAAAACTGATGGCTCCCCTGGGACCCCCGGGGTGCACCGGGCAGGCTGAAGGCAGACTTGGCCAGGCCTGCAAGAGTGTCTGTTTGTACCTTTGTTACTGCTTTCCTCAGACAGAAGGGGCCTTGTTTGTGTGAAAACAGAGCGGGCTCATCTAGGCGGAGTTTGAAACTAGAATCTCCTTGGAGACGCAGAAACAGAATCAATCCTAACGGCCCTATTTGGCAACACACAGACGCCAAAACAGCGCGGGTAGATGGCACAGGAAAGAAAACATCAACAAAAGACAAAAAACTGTACAGCTAAGAAAGTGAGAAAGCGAGAGAGGAAGAAGCCCGTGCATTGTCTCTCAGAATCGGCGATGCTTACGGAGAGATGAGCAAACAGCAGTCAGACCCCAGATAATTAGGGCCTAAAGGAGGCATCGAACTAACTCCGGGAGAAAGCTGTCACTACGTAAGACGGTCTCTGCAATGCACATCCATTTTTTTTGGAGGGGGTGTCTTTTTGAGACAGGGTCTGTAGTTCAGTCTGGCCTCGAAAGCGCAGCGCTTCTCCTGCCTCAGCCTCCTGAGTGTTGGGATTACCGGCGTGTGCCACCCGTGCCCAGCTCTTGTAAACCATTTTTGAAGCTAAGGACAAAGTGCGGCCGACCACTCACAGGAAGAGGGCGCTGCGGAACGGGAGGCTTTTGGGTACCCTGCTGTCCCTGCAGTGCCGTCAGTGGTCTCGTTTCATTTTATCTTCAAAAATGTTACTGGAGCTGGGGGCTTAGGGGCTAGGGGCGTGCGCACCTCAGTGGTACAGCGTTTTCCTGGCAAACACAATGCCACGGGTTGCATCCCC
Source organism: Dinomys branickii (assembly GCA_004027595.1). NCBI lineage: Eukaryota > Metazoa > Chordata > Mammalia > Rodentia > Dinomyidae > Dinomys > Dinomys branickii. The sequence continues at coordinate 26,125 of PVLD010020033.1, forward strand.
GGAACTAGGGGCAAAGAAGCTGTCGCCCCGCACCCCTGTCTAATCGCCTCCCTTTTAGAACAGCCAATAAGGAGGGAGACAGCGGACGGTGCGATGCGCAGGATGTGCCAGTAGAGGGCAGTGGCTGCGTTCGCACCGACTGCTCACCGCCTTTGATTCCAGTTCCAATTAGATTGGATTTCAGACGGTCTGCAACTTTTACATCGCCATTTCATCAAAGGAGAATAGAGGGGGAAAAAAGTTAAGAAGTGCTGTGGCCTTTCCTGGAAACTGGGGCGGGGGGGGCAGTGATATAGCTGGCAACCACAGAGGCCAGCTTTCTGCTTCGACCTGTGCAGGCGTGTCTCACTGTGTGCTTGCACGCGCGCGCGCGTGTAGGGGCGGGGGATCTCTTTGCCCTGCTCCGCCACGACTGCTTCCCCAGCGCAGCCAGCATCTTGACAGTCAGGTAGCAGACCCTGGCCTCTGAGTTCCATGCGTCCACAGTGGAAGGAACTTTGCTTTCCCTGTACTATGAGTATGTGAAATACGAATACCCTCTCCCCCTCACCTAACCCTCCCGACTCCAGGGGAACGGTCCTAGTACTGTGTCCACTTCACACCCGAGGAGATCAAGCCACGCAGAGGTTAGGCGACTTCACCAGGGTGTCCCAACTAGCAAGCGGCAGGGTGTGAACACAGCCTGGCTTCTTGTGGGTGCACAACTTCCACAGGGCTGTACAACTTACAGCAAGAGCTAAGCTGACTTCTGGTCCCAGGCTTTGCCCAGCATCTCAGCACTGATTAACAGTTATAAACGTGACTGGCACGTTAAAAAGGAAGAACCTCACGGTGTATCTGGAATATGTAATTCAGGTTGCAATTGCCCTTTAAGGGCCAAATTTCCCACCCGAGGATGGAGACATGCTCCAGCCGGAAGCGGAAGGCTGTGGGTACTACTGCAGGAAACCAGAGTTGGACTGAGGCTGTGTGAGTTTACACTTTCCTGCTGTACAGCTGTTTTCCTTTGTATCAAGTTTAGCCTATAACAGCAGCTGAGAGTCAAAAAAGAAGGCAGCAGGGCTCAGACTGTAAGGAAGGATCAAAACGCAGGGGTCTCTGAGCGGGCCACTGTGCAGCTCACCTTGGGCCGCTTTTGGATCCTTGAACTGTTCTGCACATGGAAATGAAACAGAAATCAGAAACCGATTGTATGCTTTTCTGAAAAATCCAGTTTTCTAGCTTTGTGTTTTGTTTTTGTTTCTTGTTTTTGGAACCAGGGTCTCACGGGTGTGCCATTGTGCGCCCTGCTTCCTTCTAGTTTTGTTTTTGAGTTTGGGGTTATTTGTAGTTACGAGTTAATTCATGGTGGAAAAGGCTCCAACGTGTTTGAAAAATTCCTAATTTAAAAGTGCACAAAGCATGAGGGCCCAGGGCTGCCGGCTGCACTGGAGGTGCCCGTTGTGGCAGAGGACACTGTCTGTCTGGGGGGCTGGGGGAAGGCGCTGAGCCATCTCTGGCCCCCACCCAGCATTTGTGCAGTTTTAGCCAAAGTGCCAAGTTCAAAGGCGGCATGTTGGCTCAGCCCTACGGATTTATCTCAGGATTGAACATCTGACAAGCAAACAGGGCAGATTCACTAGTATTTATGGCGAGGTGGAAGCCAACCTAAAGTGAGTCAGGTCATTTTCCATGGGATCGTGTCACCTTTCAGTCAAATCCTTATTCATTTCTGAAAATGTTACTTTGATTACAGGTCTGCTTAAGGCTCAGTCAACCAAGATTTCACGACAAAAATGGACGGTTTTGTTCTAGTTCAAGAAAAAAAAATCAAACCTACCTCTGCTCAGCTTGGCTTCTAGTTCAGAGGTTTCTCTGTTAATCAAAAGAGCGGCAATGCACCTTTAATGCTGTTCAGTGGTTAAAGCCCAGGCTCGAAATGTCTGTGCTTGAGGATTTAAATTTAGACCCATAAAGAGATGCTTGTGTCGCAACTGTAAAGAACATTCAATTTGTTCTATTTGGAGAGAGATTTTACTGGAAATATAAATTTTCACTTAAAAGGTGTTTTATGGGGTACAGAGCCGGAGAAGCCATCTGAAGAACACAGCCATTATTCCTGTGAACTGAGGCTTTCTGTACTCAAGTCAGAACCTGCTGGTTCTTTCCCTCCGAGGTCTCCACTCTCTCCCCGAATTAACTTAGTCACCTCCACTGCCTCTAATTGAAACATCCCCAAGGTTTATAACCTTGTGTGAGGGTCATCAGGAAGAGCACATCAGACTCTCATCCCGCAAAGGTTCTTATCCAAAGTTTGTCTAATAATAGTGCTATATTTAAAAATCAATTAAATATAGCAGAGCATGTTAACGTATCTTCCCCAAAGTGGAAAGCTTTCCACCATCTGTGTTGTCAATATTTCTAGGTCACAGATCCCCAGAAGCAGTCACGTCCTAGCAATAAGAAATGACAGAAATTACAGGGTTTTTTTTTTGGGGGGGGGGTTATAGTGACCCTTATAGGAAATCTGTCAATTTTGTCATAGTATTCATCCTGGCAAGCAAAGAAGCCAGCTGCCCTTTAATATTCATCATATACACCAAGGTTACAAAGCTTAGATGTCTACGGGGTTTGCAGAAAAACAAATGTGTCTTTTCAGTCCAAGTATGGGAGAGAGGGTGGTATAGGGAAGATTGGCAGTGGTACAAAGAGCCTCAGGAGGAATGAGTTCTGGCTTTCAGCTGTGCAGTGGGGTGACTGTGGCTAACAGTCTTGTATTAACTTTATCTAAAAATCATGAGCCGGGCGTGGTGGCGCACGCTTGTAACCCTAGCACTCGGGAGGCTGAGGCAGGAGGATCATTGCAAGATCGAGACCAGCTGGGGCTACAAAGTGAGCTCAAGGCCAGCCTGAACTGCATAGCGAGAGCCTGTCTCCAAATGACACACACACACACACAAAATCACTAGATATGAGGAGTGTGAATATTCTCTGTACACAGAAACGAGAAACATGTGCAGTGACGGGTGTGCTAACCACTCCTGATGACGTTATGCAGTGTACATGCATCAAAACATCACACTGCTCTCCGCAAGTATGTACGATTATGTGTCACTGATAAAACAGACAATGTTTAAATTTTAGCAATCAGTTCAATAATATAAAAATTCTGCACTGAGAAAAAAAATCTGTCTCCCTGCCAGGCTCACTTTGGGGGCTGTGACCTCAGGGGTAAAGCGATACTTGGAGGGTAAGTAAAGGAAGTGACGTACAAGGCTAATGCAGAGCGTCCTGTTCACTGCGGAGCTTAAAGGTCAAGCTCGTTCACCCCGTCTCCTGTGTGGTGCTGAGAGGCGAACGCATTTTCTGGCTATACTTCGGGAAACAGGGCACCATCAAGAGCAAGGGGGTGACACCAGCACTCTGGGAGGCTGAAGCAGGAAGACTGAGTTTGATTTTGGCCTGGGCAACTTAGTGAGACCTTGTCTCAAAATTAAAAAGGGCTGGGGACACCGCTCAGTGCAAAGGCCTTGGTTCAAATCCTCAGTACTGCCAAAAAATGCAGACAATTAAAAAATAAAAGAGGTCAGCTGGAACCCAAAGGGGCCTGGGTGATCCAGGTGCCCTGCGTGGGTGGCAGTGCCTCGGCGGCTGCGCGGGTGCTCTTACCAAGCTCTGCCATGGACACGGTTGGGGAGGTCTCTCCGTTGGTGAAGGAACAGTATGGAAAGAAGCCAGGTGCTGGTGTGTAGTCACAGATGGGTTCGGGTTTGATCCCGTTGATGTCCAGCCCCGACTGGTCGGGGGAGGGCTGGATGTCCAGGTAGAAGCTGCTGACGGCTGAGTCAGCCTTGCTGCCCTCGGGGGTGTGCCCGTCCATGTAGGTGCTGAGGTCCTCGTGCAGCTCCGTGAGCCCGTTGGCCGAGATGCTGTAGGTGGGCGTCAGCGGCTCGGCCTCCCCGGGCTGCTGCTGGTGGTCTCGCTGCTGCTGCTGCAGCCGGTGCTTCTGCACCTCCGCGTACAAGCTGTCTCTCTGCTTCTTCGACATCCGCCCGAACTTCACAGCTGGAAGAGAAAAGCCCGGCTCTTACTTTCACGGTCCCCTCCTGCAGGCAGGAGGGCTGAGCCTCAGGCCATCTGGGTCGGAAGCCCCATGGCCCAAAGTCCGGACATGGTCCGCACTGAAAAGCCCGCAGCCCACACAGGCCGGCTCCAGCCGTCCCTGGCGGGGCACATCCAGAGCAGGACCTGCAGGAGCAGGCCTGGGGCAGCCCCCCGCTGCTTTCTGGCTGTCACCTGTCCTGGGCTCACAGGCAGATGCAACTTAAGGGCTCGTTCAGTGTGCACCCTGCAGCCGGGCGGGACCTCCTCAGTCCCAGCTCAGCACAGCCCAGGTGCGCAGACACCCTGGAGACACAGAGGCAGAAGCGGCCCGGCCTCCGCTTTCCTTAGGGTCCCTGCTCTGATGTTCACACGAGGGCCTTCCTCCTCAGACAGCTGCATCTGGGGCTTCTGCAGAGGCCCTCTAACTCCCTGGGTAGGATTTCCAACTGTCCCTGCCTTGAGAAGGCCCCTCCTGCACGTAGGGCCCGGGGAAGTCTCTGGGAAACCCTCAGCCCCATCTTGAAGCAAGTTTCTGTGGTTCTCATTGATCTTCACGGAGAGCGCTGCACACGAACCCCGTGGAGTGGGTCTGTGTCTATAATGCTTCCCCATATTCACAGTGGAGCAGTGGCCATACCAACTCTCCAGATCATTCTGAATCTTAAATAACTTCTCCTGAGACAGTCCGTGGGGAGGGGGAGCTTTGATTTCCTGCTCTGAGCTCTCCCACTAATTGACGTCTCAGCTGGACCCTCATCCGCAGACAAAGCCTCTGTGAGGGGCCTTGGTTCTCCCAATGGTGGTTAAAGTTAATCCTGATTACCGCGATAAACTCATCCTTTTGACTATCAGGCCAGCTACCCGGAGTCCGGGCAGGACAGATGGACCCACCGCTGGCCAGCTGGGTTCTCCCCCTCCTCCCGCCCAGGGGCAGGTGCCGTCCTTTTGCACAGGGAAAACAGGAATGGGGAAGGCAGGTCAGCTGTCGTTTCCACCTCTCTGGTGAGGACGTCAGGTGGCACTGCCTCGCGGCGGACGTGGGCTCTGCATTTCAGGGTTATGACTCCGCGAGGCCCCGCACTCCGCACCCACGGACTGTTTGTGCTTTTTTCTCTCTGTCTTCCCCGCGTCCTTTGTTTCTCTCTCGTTTTTGTAGTTCTGGGGACTGAGCCCAAGGCTGCTGCATACTAAGTGCACTGAGCCCAAGGCTGCTGCATACTAAGCGCACTGCTCCTGAGGTGCACAGCCCCAGCCTTTCCTTTTTTTTTTTTTTCTTTAAATGGAAAACTCTTTATTATCCACAAAAACTCAAGACAGTTCCAGCTAGTGCTGAGGTTACTCTGACCCAGTGATACCAAGACCGAACCCTTCACCCAGCTTTCTTTTCACGGGAATTCCGTACCTATTCTTCTGTTACCCCACCACCTCAGAAATGGTTTTACCGTGTTCACTCCTATAGTCAAAAACCTTTTGGGGCTGGGGATATAGCTCAGTGGAATAAGTGCTTGCCTAGCAAGCGCAGGGTCCTGAGTTGGATCCCCAGTACCGCAAAAAAAAAAAAACAAAAAAAACAAAAAAAAAACCTTTCTCTTTAAGAAACTCAAGAGCCAACTTGAATGTGAATAAAATTATAGTCCATTTATACACACCAAGATTAGAAAAAGAAATATAATCCTTTTTAGTAAAGTCTCAAAAAAGTAATAAAGTCATTTGGATCAGAAAACTGCCTCAGATCTGAACTGGGGGGAGGGATCAGACTTTAAAACCAATCAAAGAGGGGCCAGGTGTGGTGGTGCACACCTGTAATCCCAGCACTCGGGAGGCTGAGGCAGGAGAATCGCTGTGAGTTTGAGATCAGCCTGGGCTACAAAGTGAGCTCAAGGCCAGCCTGAACTGCACATCAAGATCCTGTCTCAAAAAACAAACAAACAAAAAACCCAAATAAATAAAACCAATCCAAGAAAAATGTAAGGACACGAGGGAAGAATTTGGTGATGAGAGTAAAGAAGACCGTGATCCTTGTCTTTAGGAGGAATTATTTCGCAGTACTGACAGCACTGGCAATTGTTAAAACACATTCCTCAAGTGGACTTGAAGTCAGCAACAGTCCTGCCATTTCAACATTGTTTGTAAAGCAGGGTGTGCACCTAAGGACAACTTCAGCATTAACATCCTAAAACACTAGAGCTTGATTTGCTAAGTCCACACTCACAACCCTAGCTCTTTAAAAAATTAGAAAAAAATTTTTTTTGGCACAGGGTCCTGTTTAGTTGACCAGCCGGGCTTCTATATTGCCATCTTCCTGGCTCAGCCTCTTGAGTGGCTGGGATTGTACGTGTGCACCACCACACCCGGCTTGCGTTATTTCTTCTATGTAAAAATTCCAGAATGTATACCGAGGGAGCTTCATTTTTTGCAAAGATTACTCTAGGAAACCCAAGGGGATCCATACCCAGAGGTGAAATTTACTCTGCTGTGACTCCATGGTTGTGTTTTCACTTTAACATCAATAAAAGTAATCTTGTCATCCAGAAAGTAAAATAAAAAGGGTCAGCTCCTGAGAAAATGCACACACAGCTTGTGACTTTGGCTCATAAGAGAACTAGTGATTTCAACCTGTAAGGAATGCACCTAATTTTGTCACTTTGGTGTCATCATAAGATGCACCGTGGAACTGTGCGTCTCAGGAATTTCTGAGAATGCAGTGTAAGTCCTGTGACTTAAGTCTTTGGATGACAGAAACTTTTATAGTGGCACACAGGTGGCCATGCAGACTACATAGGAACTGAAGTGAACCTATCCCCCGTTGGGTCCACAGACCCTAGGAACGTTGGATCATGGGAAGGCAGGCTTCCCACAGACTGAAATTCCCTCCGCAGCAGTTTCCTTCAAGGGCATTTGTTAAGATAGCAGCTGATATATTTGAAAAAAATCCCTAAAACGGACTAGCTGTACCTCCTGCCCAGTTTCCCTGTGTAAGAATAACTGTCTTGGAAACCGGTGTTGATTATTCAGTGCACTAACATAGTTTCCCAGGAGGATCTTGAAATATGTGTAACTGAACAGTACATGGTCTCTAGTCTTTAAAATAGAGCTCCTTAGTGAAGTGAACATTTGAACTAATTTCACACATTCTGTGCATACAAATGTTTGACTTTGGCCTGGGATTCAAATGATCCCCTTAGCACAAGGCTACTTCATCCCTCCTGCTGGTAAACTTACTAGTGTAAGCAACAAACTGGTTCTGGCTTGCGTTTCCTGTGGGCCTCCTGCTTGTAGGAAACGTTAAGTATCCCGGCCCTGAGATGACACTGGCCTTCAGGCAGTTCGTCCACCTGTCACATCTAAAGTGTCACAAAGCCGAGGGTCATTTTAATGTCAGACCCTTCTCTTCCTTAGCTCCTGCCAGCCCTCTGCTGCCTCTAGTGGTTTGTGTGAGGAGCCAGGTAGGGACCGGCCATTCCTAGCAGAGCCCTGGGCCACCATGCTGTTCAAACCTCGCAAGCTCACCATCTCGGGACATGCCCACAGCGAGACACTTCTGCAGCCGACAGTGCTGGCAGCGGTTCCGACTGGTCCGATCTATCAGACAGTTCTTCTGACGAGGACAGGAGTAGGTGGCATTGCTTTGCTGACTTCTCCTGAAAAAGCCCTGTGATTCAGTTATAAAATATAAAACACGTTAGTGTCAGCTCCTCGGGTCTGAGGCTAAAGGCAGAGTGTGCTAAGTGCTAAGCAGCATTAATATTTAATGGAGAATTAAACTTGTAGAGGCGCCATCCAGGAGACGGTTAATGAAGTTAAACTCACTTCTTTTTCCTCCAGTAAAAGCGACCCCCAGGGCCCGTCTCCATCCCTTACACATGCAAAACCTTCTTTAACTTGAAGACAGTTGCTTATGTCAAAGGCCCGAGATCGGCTCCTGTTCTTGGCTTCTAAGGACCAACAGCAATGAGTTTGATGGGGTGATCTAAAGGGATTTATCTTTAAACTTTATCCCCCAAACATTTTTAGTACAACAAGCACAAATATTTCTCCGGGACTGCAGGGTTAGGGGGCACATGCACCCGTGTGGCCATCCTAGTACACTCGATGTATTCCTGGGGGTCAGTCGGGGTGGGAACACTCTCAATCCTGGTCAGTTCGGAAACACCAGGGCTCAGAATCATGGCCTGTAAGATTTAACAGAACTGAGCTGATGTTGCTTAAGCTTCTTTTGCACGCTAAGCACTGCTTTGGAAACGTACCCACAAGAATTCTACTTTTGGTGCATTAACCCTCTCAGCACTGTGTTCTCAGCTCACTGATTGTCAGTATTTATTGTTTTGTAAAGCGACAAGGTTTCCCAGTAGGTGTGTTTCACCAGCAACCCATTGCCTTGCCTATGTTCATTCTCGCTCCCTTGAAAATGTGTCTTCATTTTCCACAGGTACCTCCTTCAACCCGTGCGTTCCTTAGAAACGTTAGCTCTCAATTTGCAAACGTACGAGGGGTCTGGGCTCCCTTTCTGTTGTTGGCTTCTCTTTCAGTGGTTTTAAGCGAGGCAGGACATGGAAGAGAAATAAGATAACTAGGGTCGGGCTGGGGATGTAGCTCAGTGGAATAAGTGCCTGCCTAGCAAGCGCAGGGTCCTCAGTTCAATCCCCAGTACCGCCAAAAAAAAAAAAAAAAAAAAAAAAA
>PVLD010020034.1:0-34889 GCA_004027595.1 Dinomys branickii
CTCATGGTTAGGAAGGACCAACATTATGAAAATGGCCATACTACCAAAATTGTTGTACAGGTTCAATGCAATTCCCATTAAACTACCATCAGCATACCTCACAGATCTAGAGAAAGCATTCCTCAAATTCATCTGGAACAAGAAGAGACCCAGAATAGCAAAAGCAATTCTGGGCCACAAGGACAAGTCAGATGGAATTACAATCCCTGACCTGAAATTATACTACAAAGCTACTGTAATAAAATCAACCTGGTACTGGCTCAAAAACAGACCTGAGGATCAATGGAACAGACTGAAAGATACAGTCACAGACACAAACGCAGTCAGCCACCTAATCTTTGACAAAGTGGCCAAATGAGCTCACTGGAAGAAAGATAGCCTCTTCAATAAATGGTGCTGGAGAAACTGGCTTGCCACTTGTCGAAGACTGAATATAGACCCAAGTCTATCACCATGCACCAAACTCAAGTCAAAGTGGATCACAGATCTCAATATTAAAACAGAAACACTAAACCTATTGGATGAGAAAGCAGGTTAAAATCTTGAAGACATGGGAGTAGGCAGAGAGTTCATGAACAAAAATCAAACCACAAGGGAAACCCTTCAAAGAATCAATAATTGGGACATCATTTTACTGAAAAGTTTTTGCACATCTAAAGAAATCACCAGCAGAGTAAAAAGAAAACCCACAAATTGGGAAAAAATCCTAACTGGCTGTTCCTTGGACAAAGGCCTTCTATCTAGAACATACAAAGAATTAAAAAACATGAACTCCTCCAAATTCAAAGACCCAATCCAGAAATGGGCCTCTAAGATGAATACACACTTCTCAGATAAAGAAATACAAATGGCAAATAAATATATGAGAAAATGTTCCACATCCTTAGTCATCTGAGAAATGCAAATAAAAACAACACTGAGATTCCATCTCACCCCAGTAAGATTTGCCAGCATCAAGAAATCATCTAACAACAAATGCTGGCGAGGCTGTGGAGAAATAGGAACTCTTCTGCACTGTTGGTGGGAATGCAGACTGGTGAAACCACTGTGGAGATCGGTTTGGAGATTCCTCAGCAAACGAGGTCTAAAGGTCCCAGCCAACCCAGCTATTCCCCTTCTGGGTATTTTCCCAGAAGATCTGAAAACGTCGTATCACTCTGATATATGTGCACCCATGTTTATAGCAGCACAATTTGTAATAGCTAAATTGTGGAAGCAACCCAAGTGTCCGTCCACAGAGGACTGGATTAAAAAACTGTGGCATTTTTACACAATGAAATATTATTCAGCTATAAAGAAGGTCAAGCTGGAGGCTTTTATAGGCAAATGGTCACGCTTAGAGACCATACTCATAATGAGATAAATCAGATGTGCATGTGTAAATAGCACATTGTATCACTAGTGTAGGAACCTCGAGGTGGGAATATAAACTGGGAGGGAGGAAGGGAGACTGCAGAAAAGTCGAGAGCACTCGGGGTGAAGGGAAGGAGAGGAGGAAAGGAAGAAGGGAGCAGCTATGTAAGTGTGTATATGTGTGCAGGACGGCCAACACGGCTGCACTGTCAGCTCGTGTTGTTTCGATGTGAGGACCAATTGATGATTAATTGTTTGATCAGTCTTGTATGTCTATTTGTATTGTCCTGAGCATACACTTTGAAGTCGTCAATGTGTAATACAACAACCATTGTTGATCCCCTGGCACCTTATCTGTAGTTCAGTTTTTGTAATGTTCTTGTGCTGCTGTGTGTCTGTTGATGTTTTTGCTCTTTTACTTTTAAAATAAAAACAAATAATAAAAAGTTCACTTAAAAAAAGAATACATAGCTACATACATGAACATGATAAAAAGCTAACTTCTGAAAACTAAATATGGCATGATATTATTTATTCACTTAAATTATATAAATGTTCTAAAAATATGAACTAGCCAATGAGTATGATATATATAAATCATGTTTTCTTTTGTAGAGAGAGGCAGAATACACGGGCAAGCAGAGGCAAGATTTAGCTCTTTTTATTTCTATGGAAAGCTTGTCCATCAAGTAGTATAAAATGCAAATAGTTATTCAATCTGGTTGATAGTTACTGTGTAAATTTTATATTATTAAATACATTTTAGTTTGTACTTTAACATAATTTTAATATTTGCTGTTAAATATTTAGAAACAACATGAATAATAACAATAGAGATGGTGTCAGTCAGTCAAAGCCCATGCTCTGTTCACCCTCCCAGCAGGGGAATTTCGGCTGAGATGCTGCTTCGTCATTGCTAATTTCGTCTTCCGGTCCCTCTGCCCCTGCACAGAACCATCATTCATTCACTGTTCAAAATATGTATATGTTCAGAGTTAGCTTATTTCCCGGGCATTGAAATAATCTGAAATGTTTGACTTTTCAGATTTTTGAGCAATGTTTTATTTATAAGACTCTGCTGCAATGTCAGGAGAATACTCTGACTGAGCAGAGCTCCAAGGCCTGACCTTTTCCTGTTAGGTGTTGTATTGCCTTCAGTATATAGAGGATGTCTCTAACTTTGTTACAAAACTCTGCAAGCCTGGAATGGGATAGATTCATTGTCACTATACTCAATTAAAGAGATCTTCTCCATTTAATATGTTTCTTTATTTTTTTATTCTTTAGAGTTTGCTTTAGGTTTATAATGGGAGGTTATTTGTACTGAATTTTGATATGTTAAAGTGTTGAACAACTGACACCAAGAAAAAAGAACTAAACTGTAGCAAAGTGCCCCATCTTCCATCCTGTGTCCAATCCTCACACTATGTAAACCAAGAAGCCAGACTTCTTAGGTATTATAAATGGAGAGAAAAGATAGTATGCTTTCAAATTAAGAAAGAAAACCTAAAATGTACTGTTATTAAATAGAAAACCAATTTTCTAAAGAGATCTTAAGGCAGATGTTACAACATGTGAGACCATTCTCTAGAGAGACCATTCACAATTCAATAATAACTAAGACTGAGTTCCTTAGAAATAGTCTCAGGTGCATGATTAGATGCAAAGGGAACTGAGGAATGTTCCTGGGAAAGAGTCCTGAAAGAAAGTGAGGAAGGCAGGGTGTGGCAAAAGAAGAAGCCACCAGTTGTAAATTTACAACAGGCCTCAGTCAACCTCGCTAGATGTTCTGAAGCTGTCATGATCTTTCAAAGATGTCCAAACTATGTAGCCCATCACAGGAAGTAACTTTCATCTGTGAGGAAGAATAGCTTTAGGCAGGGTGCCTGCCTTTGACTAACGGCAAACCCAGTTAAGGAAGAGCTGTTGAGGCAAGAGAAAGGACGCTCACAATGGCTAGGGATTTTTGTGCAGGGTCTCACAGGGGGTCTGAGTGGAGCTCTGACTTTTGACCATACTACAATGCTTCCCACACTCACATACTATTCATGTACCTTATCTTTGAACTCCCTTCAAAAAGTGGGAGTTACATCGCATGGGAGATTCCACAATGAAAGGTGCCTCAGGAATGAGGTAAGAATATCTATTTCATACACTGCATAGAAATAAGACAGCTGAGAGTTGAGGGGTTTGTTTTTCAGAATTCATCAGAATGTCTAGTCACCACAGTGTCTGCTTCAAAAAATGTGGATGACCCTTCTGAAATGTCTTATATCCACAAAACAACATGTCATCAGGAAGACAGGCCTCAGGACCATGGGCAGAACAAGAGCATATTACTGAATATGGGCTTTAAGCTTACTTTTCTTTCCTTCGTAAGTGACTCTATATTGTACTCCCTAAACACTTTTGGTAGGATTCTTGCTTTGTTTGATTACCAGCCAACTTTTTCAAATAAAGTTTTGCAATGTATTGTCTCACTAGTATAAGAACCTGAAAGAGAGAATAAAAATTAAGAGGTATGATGCACACTGTAAATGAAAGGAAATTGCTCAAAAGTAAACAGCAACCAGGATGAGGGAAAAGAGAAAAGAAAGAAGGGGAAACTATGTACATATGTATACATAGGATAGCTAACATAGTTGTACTACTGACTTCTATTGCTTTACTGAAAGGATCCGTTAATGATTAATTATTTGATCAATCTTGTGTATCTCTATTTGTTTTCCTGAGAAACCACTTTGAAGATATCAATATGTAATATATAATATAATATGTAATACATAATACAATATGTAATACAACAACCGTGGTTAATTTCCTACCACTTTGCCTGTAATTCTGTATTGCTTATATTGTGCTTGTGCTATTTTGTAAATGGATGTCTGTTTGTTAATATGCTTTCCTTCTTCCATTTTTTAAAATAAATAAAATAAATTTTTGCAAATGTTAAAAAAAAGCAAATTAAAGCAATAGTGAGATTTCATCTCACCCCAGAAAGAATGGCTATCATCAAGAAATCAACCAGTAACAAATATTGATAAGGCCATGGGAAAAAAGTAACTTTTCTCCACTGTTGGAGTGACTGTAAATGTGTACAAGCAACATGGTGATCAGCATGGTGATTTCCCAAAATCTAAAACTGGAGGTTCCATTTGATTCTTCTTAGTTTCTTCCTGAAAGAGTTAAAAGCATCACACCACCAGGGATGGTGGTGCACACCTGTAATCCCAGCACGCAGGAGACTGAAGCAGGAGAATTGCCCTAAGTTTGAGGCCAACCTGGGCTGCATAGTGAGTTCAAGGACAGCCTGACCTACATAGTGAGACCCTGTCTCAAAAGAAAGAAAGAAAGAAAGAAAGAAAGAAAGAAAGAAAGAAAGAAAGAAAGAAAGAAAGAAAGAAAAAGCCACATTATACCACAGCAATATATGTGCATCTATTACACCCATGCAGCAAAATTATTAGCTAAATCTTGCAAATGGTTCAGATGCCCATTAATGGATCACAAGATAAAGAAAATGTGGTTTCCACATACAGTGGAGTACTACTTTGCCAAAAAGAAGAGTAAAGTTAAAACATTTTTAAGTAAATAGCTTCACCTGGAGAACATACTTTTAAGTGCCATAAATTGGACATATGTGTTTAGTATTACATTGTTTCTCTGGTGTGAGAAATCAAAAGGATATATAAGGACCAAATCAAAAGGATATATAAGGATGTTAGATATTGGGAAGTAGAAAGAAAATGTTCAGATGGGAAGGAAATCAAGAAAGGGAGGAGGGGGAAGTGAAGAGAAAGGGGAAAAAAGAAAATAAAAGGAAAAATGGAAACAAAGCTTTTGGTAATAAGGAAGGAAAGAAGTGTTGAAGGAAGAGGAAGGGAATGGGGAAAAATGAAGAAGAAATATTATGTATACATACAAATTCTCTATGATGAATGTAATCATATATCAATAGTGTACTGATAAAATTTTTAAATTAGCATGAAATTTACTGCAAAGATGAGAAGCTATGCTCAATATCCTCACACAAGCATCTAGTCTTTAGGTTTCATGTTCTGTAAATAAGAATAATGCCTAGACTATCTCTGAAGCATTTAGGAACAGGATCACATTTTTTAAGACAAAAGAATGGAGATATATAAACCAGAATATCACAAAAACCAATATCGAAAATACCAGATTATAAAGAAGATAGTAGGGAATTGGCACTGGAGGCTGTGTTACATAATATTATCTTTGCATTTGTTAAAACAGAAACAATAAAGGAAATACTAAATTATACAGAGGATAGTGGGGAATTAACACTGGATGCTGTATTACATAATGTTATCTTTGCATTTGTTAACACAGAAACAGTTAAGGAAATAGTAAATTACAGAGAAAATAGTAGGGAGTGGACACTAGATGCTGTATTACATAATGTTATCTTCATCTTTGTTACTCAGTTATACAAATGATGGCTCGTTCAATTAATCAGTTTTCTCCACCTCATCTCCATTGTTCTACCACCTTTTCAGTCATCTTCCCATTGGTAGTAACTGTAGTTTTTGGTTTATTTACTCTCTTGTGCTCTCCCATTGGGAAGAGACTTGGCTGCTTTGAATTATGCTGTGTGAAACATGGGTGTTCACAAATTGCTATGGCAGGAGTTGGAGAAACAACCACCCTCAAAGACTATATTTGGCAAGCCCTCTCAGAACATTGGGTGTAGCATCGAGTAGGTGGGGTTACACAGCGAACCACCAGGCTCTGCCTCGATAGAGTGCATCTAGGTCCAGAGGCTCAGGCAAGTCTTCAGGGCCACTTTTGCGGAGGGCCAGGTGCATTGCCTGGCTCCACCCCAGGAACCACCTCTCCCAAGGGCTGGGTGTACCGCCTGGCTCTGCCCCAGGGACCACCTCTCCTGAGGGCCGAGTGTACTGCCTAACTCTGCCCCGGTGTGGCCACTGTTTTGGGGGATCAGGTGGACTGGGAGCCCTCTCCCCCCACAGGCTGCCGAGCTCCTGGCTGAAGCCCTGGTGTCCCCTCTGTAGGCATCCTATGACTCTTTGGAGACTATTCCCACCCAATTAGAGAAGCAGTTCTGCACCTTATTTCCATGTCTTCACCTCCTCCCACCTCTTGATCTCCAGTGTTGCCATTCCCCACCCCTTGTGGCTGGGCATTGGGTGCACTTACGCTGCTGGGCACAAATGGTGTGAGGTCTCCCCCACCTGTGCTCACTGTGATAGTCCAGGGTTTGTACTAAGTTTAGTTATTAGTTCAAGGAGAGAATTGGAGGATTTCTTGGGTCTGTTGTGTAGAGTATGTTGTTGTCTCTCAGGCTCCAGGACTGCTGCTTTTCATATAGTTTGATGCTGTGGGTTCTTACAAGGTTCATATATGCAAGCAGTGTGAAGTCCCTCTTGGTGCTCTATTAGTAGTTTGGGGTGAGTCCTGAAGTCCGTGGACTCAGCCCGTTGTTGTCAGAAACATGGTGAGTGGCCCCCAAGTCTCACGTTGCTCAGAGAGGGAGTTCAGGGTGGGAGCTGAAGTCCAGTAACTCAACTCATGCTTCCCGCTTGGTATTGGAGTGTGAAAGGGCATGGGGCTGCATGTCCCACCTCCATCTGCAGCTCTCTCTTATTGTTGATCTCTAGCTCCCATTTGTTTTATGGCTGGATCCCTGGGAATTACTGTGGCCCTGGGGTCGCTTCCACTCCTCTCTGCTACTCTCTGCTGGCATTTGCTCACACATTGGAGAAGTATGAGGACATATCCTCCGGGGAGGCACAGAGCTGGATGTGGTGGGCTGCTCACTGGTTGCCTTGTGTCCGCCCTGCCTCAGGGCACTGATTAGAAAGGTTTCTGCCGAGTGGGGATTTTGCTTCTATGGGTGTTCTATCTTCACGTCCTCATGCTGGATTCAACCACACCTTCCGACTGCCGCTGCTCCCCTTCCGAGTTGTGCTTTCTCCTTTCTGGTTATGGACCAGCTTCAGGTGTCCACTCTCGCCAGGCCGAGTCAGTAGGTTTCTGCAAGCAGAGGCTGCCGAGGCTAAAGCTGGTCGCCATCTTACCAGAAGTCCCCAGGATCACATTTTTTAAAGTTTAAGATTTCCATTATTTGGAATCCTCACTACTGAATTTGCATGAGGTAAAATGCATGTGTCAAATAAACATAAAACTAATTTTAAAAATTCAAAGAGTCCAAAAAATTACAAAGCCATATACCAGGCAAACATTAAATAAATTCTGAAGGTGGTACTACCAAGCAGATAAAAGTAAATGCAAAAAGAAATCAAATTGCATAGTATTACACCTTTCAAAAATACTGTTTAAGGAGAATTTTCATTCCTTACCTTAACGATGGAAGAAAAATCTAATATATAAACATGAATCAAGATTTCCAACCACAGTTATATGAGAAAGTGGATTTACTCTTACCAAAGAATCTAAAGCTAAAAATAAGGAGACCTAGATGCTATTATTTTATTTGTACAGAAAACATTAGCAAGACCATAAACATGTGCTTTTCTATACTATGAAATTGTTATAAAGGAGATTATAGGGAGAAAAGGAGTTGGTGCTAAGACAAGAAATATCAGCTATCATGAGAAAACATAAAAAAAGAAACGAAAAATCTTTCATCCAACAGATGAAGCACAGCAAATGCTTTCCTTTGCTACAACTGGCCTCGGAAGTAAGTCAGAAAACCATTTGGCCTATGTACAAGCCCACCTTAGGAGCAGCATGATCTGTATTAGTTAAGATCCTTTCACAGGGCGTTCTTGGCAGAGCATCTCAGGGTTTCATTCCTTACTAGACTCTTCCCTGTGACAGTCTTAGACTATCATTAGGCAAAGCATCAGAAGGTTCCATGATGAGGGTCTTCTGAGATCATCAGCATAGGGATTTTATATCACCAGAGAGCACCTTTTAAAAGATATGATGCCTTTGTTGGAGGTCATTAATAACTGTAAGAATCTTATAATAATTACTCCCAGAGAAATAAATGATTGCAAAAGGCACGAAGAGGCTTCTAGAAGTATTATGTTGTTATAGTGTTTTCTTTTTTTTAATCTAGAATGCTTGCACGGATGTTTTCCAGTTTGTGAGATTTCACTGAACTGTATAAATGAGATGTGTGTATTTTCCAGTACATATATGTTATATTTCAGTAAAAATGCTACTAAAGGCACACAAAAATGATAGCTACCTGACATTACTACCCTGTCTGTTCAGACAAACTAATCTACCAGAAAACATTTATAAAGTATCTTTCTCTATAATTTACTAATCTATTCTACTTACTTGTGCCTTTTTTTCCATAACAAACTTGGCTTGGCTATCAAATCACCAACTAATCTTCAAAAATAAAAACTATCTTACTATCCACACAAAGCAGAAAGAGCAAGTTAACCCTGTAATTATATCAAAATATTCATTTAAATTGGAGCCTATAGTAACTGATACTATCTGGCCATTTGGCATAACTCATTGGCTTGACTCTCGTTGTCTTTGGTTCTTTTGTAAAAATAGCCCCAGATGGCAATCTTGTCACCTTTCTTAGTCTCTTAGGGGTGAATCTGGCCAAGTATGGAAAATCTTAGGGTTTTGTTAATCTTCAAGAAAGGAGACACTGTAGGGGTGAACATGGTAGAGAGAAAGACTAAATGTGAGTCATAGTGTGAGAGTCATATTGTGTCCTCTGGTGCAAGAAATTTCCCCACTGCAAGGCCAAGGTCAGGGAAGAAAGCATGCCAAGGCTCTGTCGTGCCCTGCTAGTGGTATCTACTGATGAAATATTCCCCTCCTCTCTCCTTGCCTAGCCTTAAAGAGACAAAACATCTCCCATCTTGCCTGAAAGGTCAGATTGTGACCTTGACGCCCTGCCCTGGCTCCCCTTATACCACTGATATTTGTCCACATTATAACTATGCATGGATTTGGGGCTAGTGTCCTTGGTGGATTTTTCTCTTTTGGGGCCAAGGCCCCCATAATCCCTCCTATGTCTCCAATAATGATGCTTGTGCCACATTTTAAACAAAGAGAGTTCCCAGAATGCCCATTCCATTAAAGGGGTAAGAATGGCTGTTAAGATCAAATTCCACAGTGACTGGAGGGTTTTCTATACCTTATGAGTGTGGAGGAATCAGAACATACAAAGGCTATCTGAAGGTGGTCTGGGTTTCTGATCTTTTCTCCTATGACTCTGAATGGAGAAGCTCCAAAACACTGAATAGGAATAAAGGGAGGGGGGGTTCTTTTGTCCCTCTGGCTCATACTACGTAATTGCAATGGAATTTTCAGCCCTCATTTAGCACTTGTGAGCCTGACAACATGCTCCTGAGACAAATCATGGTGAGAGGGAGGCAGATCCTGGATCCCTCAATGTTAGTTTTGATTAAAGTTCTCATCCACCTGTGTGAATCTCTAAAGGCTATTTTCAGATCTGCTCACATAATCTGCTGTGCTGGGATGGCTGTGCTTTAAAATCTTATCAATCCACTCATAGGAAGCCAGCCTGGAGGATTAATCACAGCAAATCTATGGCCAAAGA
The DNA here is from genome assembly GCA_004027595.1 of Dinomys branickii. Taxonomy (NCBI): domain Eukaryota; kingdom Metazoa; phylum Chordata; class Mammalia; order Rodentia; family Dinomyidae; genus Dinomys; species Dinomys branickii. The sequence continues at coordinate 9,899 of PVLD010020034.1, forward strand.
CAGCAGGGTATTAACCTCATTCAATAGTCATTCTTTCAAGTTTCCTGACCAAAGCGCCAAAGATATCATGTGTAGCTCCTGATCAGGGAATAATAGTTTTCACATTTGGGGAACAAGCACCACAGCTGTGCTGACCAAGCAGCCCATCAGTATCATATACTCAGCCCCAGAAAAACTTAGAGAGATAGAGTGAATGAAAGAAACACACTTTATTTTTTAAAGGTAAAGAAAGGAGAGGAAAAAAGAAGACAAACAGCTGCCCTGAGAAGAAAGAATCGGGGTAAGGGGTTCCAAAGAGATGAAAAACCCGTGAGACCTTTATTCCTGGCTGCTTTTATAGGGGGTCAAAGACCCTTTTCCTCCACCTGAAACTTGCCATAACTGGTTGGAGTCCAGGTATCTGTGCCTACCATGACTTCTTCTGGCAGTCTATGTGCAGCTCCTTTCTGCCTGCTTGTCCTTGACCTACATTTTGTGGTCTTATCTTTGAAGGGGGTAGCTAGTTAATAAGAGGGAATGTGGCTATCTACTGTACTCTATAATCACCCTACAATGAATAATATAATGACTCTAAAATGAACACATATACAGGCACATGTTACTGCATAGGTGTAGTGTAAGTACACATCGCCTTAAAGTGAGTCCCCCCACCCCACTCCCCCTGTATTTGTCAGAGGTGGGGTGACTTATCATCTGTGTACTCGTCTCTCTGTCAGTGCCCCGTCAGTTCTTTTTCTGGTCTCTTAGTGCAAATCCCAAGGCCATTGCCTTCCTTTATCTGGTTCTTTCTCTCCTTACCCTTGTCTCTCACCTACTTCCCAGAGGAATTTCTCCAGTAAAGATTTTTTAACTCTTTCTAGTCACAATTAGCTAGAATACCTAATGAGACCGCTGTTCTATATTTTTTATCTACAGACCCCTGCCCCTTTAGTCAAGTATAGTCACAAAGATGACCACATTTCTCTGGTTCTAATTTTCTGTATGACTCAACTCTTTATTGCTTGGACCAAATTCCAAACACACAGAGCTCAGAGCAGCAGGGTCTGTTCTTGCTCATGGCTTCAGAAGTTTCAGTCCATGGTTGTCTGGTTCCAAAGCAGAGACATCATGTTAGAAGGCATATGGGGGCAGAGCTGCCAAGTTTACGGCAGTCGGGAGTCAGAGCACAGGGAGAAGCACCAGAGAGGAAGGTGCTGCGTACCAGATACAGACCCTACAGTCATGCCTTCATGACTCGTGTAGACACACACCAAGTGCGCTTTAGTAATCTCATGCAGTTTCCAAAGTAACCAACCTGAAAATTAACTTTAACTATCATACTGGTCTTTGCTTCTTTCCAAGGGAAAAATCTAAACAGCCTCAAAGTCATGCGTAAAATGCAAGAAGAAAGTAATTTTAAATAAAACTTACTGAGCACTTATTATGCTCCATGAGCTGTGCTTACTTATATATTCACATTATTTCATTTAGTCCTCACTACAGCGCCATAAAGTAAGTGCTTTTATTTTTCTAATTGCTGGACAAAAAATTGAGTTGCAGAATATTTATGTTTTGCTATATAGAATTTTCAAGATCTTATGACTACTCAGTTATACAGCTCAAACTTTAAACTCAGACAGCATGACTCTACAGACTATAACTAAATTCTGTGAAAAGATAGGCAATAAAATAAATACTTCAGACTTTAGCCTGGCTCCATTTTCCTTCCTCATGACCTCATCATCCGTGTCAGAATCTGCATTTCCTAGGCTGCACCTTTGTATGCATTAAATCACTTGCAACATTAGGCAAGCTTGCACATCATTTTATGTAATATAAATTCAACCTAAGAGAAAAACACTACCACCATTTCTACTCTCTTCACCAATTCCAGAAAACAAACCAAAAAAAACATGTTCATGCAAGAGGAAGACTCAGAGATTAAAGGATTTGGAAAACAAGTTTACTTACAAAGATGCTGGAAGGAGAGTAGGATGTTAGAATAGCTGGTCAAATAAAACACAACCTAATTTTAAAGGAAAAATTGTGAAATCACAAAGTTTACATAGTTTATATGAATCTATTCATAACAGAAAGACAATAATTATCATACACACAATTATCATATCTACAAAGGAGATTATATAGCTTTAGAAATCAAAAGTATTATTATCCTTGCAAGCATCAGGATAATACTTATTTTGCTAGGGAATAGTAATTTAGAGGAAAAACTCATATGTTCATTTATTTTAGAGATCAAAACCAGACAAGGTGACCCTGTTATTTTTGGTCTATCTCATTGTGGGGCATCATATGCATATTGATTCATAATCATGGAAGGACAAAGTATTCATTTTGTTGCTACATTGTCTATGATTGGCATGTCTATTATGACACCAGATAACAGTTAGGTCATCTGGGTAACCTCCAAAATAATGAAAATATGTTGTGGGTGGCTCAGAAAACATGTTATTGACAAATTGGGTATCACTTCTAACACTTCATGGGAGGAAATATTATAGGGAAGATATTTTAATGAGTTGAAGCACCAACGGTTCCTCCATTTGAAGAAGGCAACATAGTCCTCCTGAAAAGAGTGAAGTAAACAAGAGTCCTGGCTCCATAATTACTGGGAGTTTGGTCCTGAGAGAGTCACTGTAGGGTGGGTAATATGCATTATGACCACTGCATTCCTTTTATTAATGGGGCTTGTGCATAAGAACAAATGGAGAACAATTTATCAGAGTAAATTAGGAGCAGATTTCTTAGGAACCTCATGTCATAAGATCCCTTTATTATAGGGACCCAATCTTACCCAATTGCACTAGATACGCAGTCTATTTAAGGCTGTTATTTCAGTATCTTGTACTAGAAACGGAAGCCCCCTTGAAGTATGATGAATGTAAAAGTAGGCGAAGCAGCCTAGAATCCACGAGAACTGCTACAATTTAACAACAACAAAAGCCAATTTAAAACTGGGGAAAGGACCTGACATTTCTCCAAAGAAGATAAAGGTTCAAGAAGTATGTGAAAAGATGCTCAATGTCAGTGATCATTAAAGGAATGTAAATCAAAGCCACAAGACACTATTTCAGTCCCATTGTGATGACTGGTAACAAAACAATGAAGAAAATGGAAGATAGGTGTGGGCAAAAATGTTGATCAGCCGGAATTTTTGTGGTTGCTGGCAGGAAAGGAAAATAGTGTGGCTGCACTGGTAAACGGTACGGCAGTTTCCTCAAAACTTTAAGTATAAAACTACCATTTTATAGAGAAATTCAACTGCTCAGAGTAATCAGATTCATAAAAGTAGAAAGTAGAACGGTGATTTGCAGGGGGTGCACGGAAAAGAGAGTGAGTTTTTATTTAACAGGTACCAAGTTTAAGCCTCAAAAGACGAAGCAGTTATGAAGATGAATGATGGTGACTATTGCACCGCAGTGGGAATGTGCTTGCTGCCCCCAAGTGTACACTTGGGATAATTTAAAAAATAGAGGTGGGGGGCGCTCAGTTCATGACCTTAATCCATCCCAGGATTCTAGAAAAGATGGCCATGGTTGCATTCATCACCTGATGCAGAGTTCACAAATACAAACAAAATCAGATTGAGGGTGCATGAACTGAGGGTACAACTGTATCACAACAGAAACAAAAGATGCAGAAAGCAAAGTCAGTCTAGGGTCTGGGGCATGCCCCAGAACCAGCTGGTTGAACAGAAGCTTTCGTGGCCCTCTCTCACCCACGCTGTCTCCCACCCTTACACTGCTGCAGGAGAAGCTGGCACCCTTCCAAACGCAATTAAACCAACACCTAGCCCATGAAGTGAAGAAGTTAAAGGAGGCTCCAGAGTTATACGGAATACTTGAAGCCCTCCCCACTGACTCAGTTCTGAGATAAGTGGCAACACGCATGAGCTAAAGAACAGTTTTTCATAATTCAGAACTGACTTTCTGAGCCTAAAGAAAAATGGCTATTCTTCCACTTCTAGCTTCCAAATCTCACCTTAAATGTCTCATAATCCATGCTAAGTACCTCACAATCAGACTACTTTGATGCACTCATAGCAGTGGACACTTGCTACTCTTCATCCTGGTGTTGTCATTTTATAGCTTAATATTATCTGTCTTTGGATTGCTGGGTGGTAGGCAACAGAGAAAGCCTCTATGAGAGTTGTCATGCAAACACTGGTATATAGAAATGTGAGGAAAAAAATAAGGGAAGTGGGTCTCCTGGACCTGAAGTGAGAATTGAAGCCCACAGGGAGAATGAAGAAAGAAGCTTCAACAAAGAAGAAGGAAGTAGCCAGCAGCACCTTCTCCCTGAGTTGGGACTCACTGCATGGAAGAAGCAGTTCAAACCTGCAGACACAGTGACCAATGGCAACACCGGAGGCCTCCATGGAGAAATGGAGCAGTGGAATGGAACAGTGGAAATGAAGGACTTTAGTAGCAGGTGATGAGGGCTTCAAGATCAGGCATCCCACGGGACAGGTCAGTTGGCTGGGAGCCATCTCAAAGAGGGACCACCTGAGCTAGAGCAGACCTAGAACAATTGCTGGGTCCACCTAGTAGCTCCCAACTGAGTTGAATCCCACATAAAGTGCATTAACAGCTGCAAGCTGAACGGGTCTGATCTCAGCCTCACAACCACAAATCAGACTGAACTGCAGGAGAAATAAAGGTGAAGACCAGCTATGATTATCCACTAACCTGCCATAAATCTACTGCTGGTTTGCTTGAATAAACCAACACAGATATGGACTCTATTGCCACACATTATCTACCAATGACAATCGAGACAAAACCAGTAACTATTTTTCTTCTCTCTTATTTTTTCTTCCTTCATTGTTTGATGTTGTTCTTGTGTGAGTGTGAATGTGGTTTCTAGTTTCTTTGTGGTTGTTCTGTTTTGTTCTTTCTTTTGTTTCTTCCTTCTCTTTCTCTCTTGTCTTCTGCAACAGTTTCCCAAAATTTGCATGATCCCCCTTTGTCCAACAACTTTGCTTCTAATCTCTTCCTCCTCTTCTATTTCTCTATTTTTCCCCTAACCTTTTTAAATTTTAAATTTTCTCCTCTGAGGGTAGAATTGGCATACTGAAGGCTTATTTACTGCATACAATTTTCTGGTCTGTTTTAGATTTTGTTATGTAACCACAAATCTATACAGTAACAGGTGCCAAATTAATGGTTATTTTGGTTTGTCATTTTCTAGGCTTTGCTTGCTGCTACTGTTATTGCTGATTGTACCACTTTAGCCAAAGTGACATAATGGTTCTATCCAGCTTTTCTTCCTGATATATTAAGACTGAGATTGCATAAAGGTAATAGAAAATACTGTGGACCAGTGCCAAAGAACCAGAGGCTGAGCCAAACAGCAGCTACTTCTCATCCCCAACAAATTGAAGAGGTAGGACCTTACAACAGACTCAAAACCCAAAAGCCAGCTATACCTGGAAGACACCTTTGAGAAGTAGTCATTTCCTAAGGGTTCTAAATACTAGCAATAAAGCAATTAACCATAGGGAATTTATAAGCATTAACCCAGGAATTAAGCTAAAAAAATAGAAAATGAGAAGATATTTAAACAAGATGCAATCCTAGACATCCAATTCACCAAAGAAAAACCAAGGGGTCAATGAGTTGGGACAATCTAAAAGCCACCCATCCACCTGGTCTCTCTAAAGTGGTAACAACAAAGTAAGTGAATAAAGTGCTAGAAAAAAATCAAATCAGAAATAATTATACAGATGGTGACCACAATGAAAAAACTGTTTAGTGACTCTAGAGCAGACACACATTAAAAAAATAGAGGAGCTTGGGAAAATCATGGAAACCATGCATGCCCAACATAGAAAAGAAATAGAATCCATACAACAGATTCAAACAGATAACCAGGAGAATAAAAATCCCACTGAAAGTATCCACAGAAGAATGCGCCAGTGTGAGGACAGAATCTCAGATATAGAAGACAGGCTTGGGTTAGCAATCAAGAAAAGGAAAATTTCTTAAAAATAGAAAGGGACTATGAGAAATCAATCCAGCAGCTACTGGATGATGCAAAGAAGAATAACATAAGATTAAGTGGAGTCAATGAAAAAGCAGGAGATTCCACAAATGATATAAAAACCTGTTCACAGATATCATGACAGAAAACTTCACCAGAAGGGAAAAAGAATTTGACACATACACATAAGTGAGGCATACCAAACTCCAATTAGCTATGATCAAAGTATTCTCTGACTTTGCTTCAGTTACAGTCCTTTATTGCTCCAATTGTGTAAGATTAAATCTTTATAATCTCAAATATTCTGTTAACTACTTTCTCCCTAACACTTTTTTATTTAGCTTTTTCAACTCAACTGCCACACCTTCACCAAACATAACATTGGAATCACCTCTGAAGAAACAAGCTGATTAGTTCAATTGTAAATAGTTATACTACTTGGACAGGATACCCCCACCATGCTTCTACAGATTACATTAAATTTAGAGAGGTATTCAACTCATCCTGTCATTGTGTCTAGTTTATGGGCCACAAGGACAGTTTCTTCCTATTTCACAACATCTACTGTACATATTGGATCTTATTTACTCTTTCAGCTTCTCATACTAGGGAGATAATACAATGTTTATATATGTGAGTCTGATTTATTTCATGTATGAGTATTATCTCAAGTTGCATTCATTTGCTTATAAAAGTCTCAAGTTTATCCTTCTTTATGGCTGAGTAATACTCCATATGTGTATAAAATGTGTGTGATATAAAATTACCATATGTGTATAAAATTAGTAGTACTCCATATGTGTATAAAATTACCACATCTTTTTCATCCACTCCTTGGTTGATGAGCATTTGCCTTGTTTCTAAGATCTAGCTATTACAGATTGTGCTACTTTAAACATGTGTGCACATATATTGTTGTGGTATGTTGTTTTCAATTCCTCTGGGAAGGACTAGCTAGGTCAAATGGAAGAACTTCTAGTCCTACTTTTTGAGGCACCTCCACCTTGATTTTCACAGTGATTGCACCAGTCTGCACCCCAGCAACAGTGGAGAAGGGTTCTTTTCCCCACATCCCCTCTAACATTTATTATTGGTTGCGTTCTTGATTTCTCCATGAATTTTGAAAGATAATTTTGTGAGGTACATTAATCTGGGCTGAAGGTTGTTTTCTTTTAGTGCTTGAAGTACTTCACACAAAGCTCACTTTTACTGTAGCGTTTACAGTGGTTAGTCTGCGTGATTCTGATGGGCTTTCCTTTATAGACGACTTCTTTCTTTTCTCTAACAGCCTTTAATATTATCTTCTTGTGTTGAATTCCTGGAATATTAGCTATTATATGCTTTGGTGTAGTTTTTTTCTGACTATGGCTCTTCAAAGTTCTATATGCCTCACTTTCTGCATGTCAAATTTTTTTCCATGTTTTGTTAGTGTCTTCGTCAGTTTCTCGTTACTGAGATACAATACCCAACACTGAACATTTAAAGGAGCAAAGTTTCATTTAGGTTCACGTTTTGCAGAGGTTTCATTCCATAGTCTGCTGACTCCAAGGGAGGAGGACAGCATGGCAGGGGAGAAAGCCAGAGGAAGATACGGGAAGAGAGGTACACTCTTCCAGGTCAGGCCTACAGTGACCCACCAATTCCAACCAGCAAGTCAGCTATACTGCCCCTATAATCGAATCAGCTTTCCAGAGCTTTGCCTACGAGGGATAGAGGCAATGGGGGACAGCTACATATAAACAAAAAATTGTGTTTGTGATACATAGTGATTAGATTCAGCTTGAGAGTTTAGCTTGGCACGGTGGTACACTCCTGTAATCCCAACATCTGGGAGGTTGAGGCAGGAATATAGTTGTAAGTTCGAGGCCAGCCTTGGCTACAAAGTGAGCTAAAAGCCAGCCTGACCTGCATAGTGAGGCCCTGGCTCAAAAAGACCAAAAAAATTTTTAAAAGAAAGTTTAATACATATATATATAATCTTGATAATTTTTACTCCCCCTCCCTCTGCCCACTTCTTTCCACCGTTCTGGATCTTCTTACCATCTTCACAGAATCTGCTATTTTCTGTTCCTCAACGTACCTCTTTTATTTTGCTCTAAAGTACTTTAGTTTGGGTCTTTCATACTAGAGAAACTATGCGATATGTAATCTTTAACTGATTTATTTCAGTTAAAACAGTATTAGGGTCTCAAATTGCATCTGTTTTCCTATACATGACTCAGATCTATCCATCTCTAAGGCTGAGTAATACCCCATTGTGTATATATGAGCCACATGTTTTACTCTGCCGCCATTAGTCCAAGTCTCCACCCTCCGTTCACCTGGTGCAAACAGGAGATCCTCACTCAGAAGGCCTGTGAACTGCTCTCACCAAGGGTTCATGTGTGGGCCCTCCCTGCATGTGCCCAGCACTGAGTGAGGTATAGGAGCAGGTGCTCCATCAGCTGCTGGCATCGTGGTCTGGGTCTGGGCTTCACTTGTGCATTGACTGCTTGGAGGCTGCACACACAGGCAGTCTGTGATCACTGTTGGTGTGGCCCATGCCTGGCTCCTATGTGCATCCTGAACTGACTGGAAAAGCAGAATCACGTGAGCCACAACCCACTGACAGCAAGCTTTCCAGCTGAATGCTGCCAAGAGAACCAGGTATTTCCCATCTACTTTCTGGGGGCAGAGTGGGCAACTTACGACTCTGCTGCCATTACACCTGAGTCTCTGCCCTCCTTGTACTTAGTGCAGAAAGGAGATCTTCATTCAGAAGGCCTGTGAACTGCTTTCACCAGGGTTTGCGCGTGGGGCCCTCCCAGTACATGCCGAGTGCTGAGTGAGGTACGGGAGTGGGCACTCCAGGAGCTGCTGGCACCAAGTTTCAGGTCTGGGCTTCACTTGCACCCTGACCTCCTAGAGGTTGCAGACACAAGCAGTCTGTGATCGCTATTGGTGTGACCTGCATCTGGACTCTATGTGTGTCCTGAACTGACTGGAGACATAGAATCAGGTGGTCCACAAACTTGGCCCTACAGTTTGTGTCTGGGTTTTGCCTGTATCCTGAACTGCCAGGGGTCACAGGACCACTGGTCTGGGATTACACCACCAGTGCAATCTGATTCTGGGCCATACATGTGCCCTGAACAGAGGGGTCACTGAATCAGACCATCTGACATCAACTGACATCACAGTTCATGTCTGAGACCTGGGAGAACTAGGTACACTTCATCATCTACCAGAAGACCCCACACTAAGCAGCTCATCTAAGTGGACACTGAGGGGCAGGCCTGACCACCAGGAAAACTAGGGACACTAGCAACCTTTGCTGAACTGCCAGAGAAGAGGGAGACTGAACGTTCTGCCTCTGGCATCAAACATGACAAGGCAAAGGGCTAAGAGGCCATCTCAGAACTCCACCCTACTCAGAACAAGTCCAGGAGACATCGACATATGAGACTTGGTAGACACACACCTGAAACTGATGAAATGATTGCAATGGAAGAAACAACTTTATCAGACCATAGAAGATATCAAATCAGGGTAATGTCTCCATCTCAGGGTCTGCTCATTATCACCCTTAATCCTACCTGCCAATCTAACTGCCCCTTGCCATATAGCATAATGTATTCACAGGTTGCAGGGGTTCAAGTATGGACATTTTTGGAGATTTTTATGTCTCCCACACTGTGTTAAATGAAAAATAAGCAAAGATCTGTAGCAAAAATTCAATGAACTTTTAGTATTAAAAAAATGTGATTTTCTAGAGGAACTGTAGGACACAGTTTGTCAAATCTATTTCATTGCTGAACTATTTTTTAATAAGGAAGATTTATTAGCAGTGCTTCAAGGAACAAAACCCGAAAAATGCCTCGTTGGAAGTCAGGAATAATTGCTCAGAAAGAGTAATCTTTCTCCTGAGAAACCAAGATAATAGAAGCATGGTCTCTAGCCAACATATATAAGTTGTTCTGCAGGTACTTACAGGGTCCTGCTGAGTCCTCGTTCCTCTCAACAGGAATCCATGGAGAAGGTGCAAATGAACTGGCCACAAGTCCACTGAGACGACTTGGTCTGTATTTCATATACTTCCAGGAACATGTGCCTGCCTGGCGCCCTCATTCCCAACTCACTCAAATTCTCATGAAATAGTATAATTATAGGGGAATTTTGAGGGGTTCTAATCTAAAGGCTTGAGGTATTAATTTGTCCTATATCATGCATCAAAAGGCAGAAGAAGTTCCCATATCCTGTAATAAATATTTCTCCCACTTTATGTAAAGCTGCATCTTCCCAAAATGTAGAAAACTTGTAAGCCATGCCCTTTGTAACTAAATACCTAAACTATGACATTGGTTCTATCTAGGGATTAATAATTAAAGGTTTTTATTAGAAAAAAATGTTATTTGTTCCCTCCCTCAGAAATTTCCCAGTAACTCACATAGAGATTTGAGATTTGGCTTCCTTGCCCACAGGGACCTTCTAACAAGATGTGAAGTCCTTTCCCCGATCTTTTATCGAAGTTCTTTTATTGCATCCCTCTTCTATGAAGCCAGGAAGTAAAGGGTCCTACAAGAAGGATTTGATTGGACACTGTGGGTGATTTGGGAATACTGTGCATTAAAATGTGAACAAGGGGACCATTTATTTCCAAGGATGAGCAGGAGAGACAAATGACTTCATGCACTGCTATGCATCTTCAAGTAGGAAATTAATCTGTTGTTGATGTTTCTCTAACAGGTCAACAAATATCCTTACAATGTGTGCTGTAAGAATGAAGCCCAGTTCTATTAGATTCCTGTCAGAGATTTTATGATGTATTTGAAATTTTTCATGTTGCTAACACAGTAAGTTTGTTATTTAAACAATACACTTCCCAGTTCTGTTATCTGTCTTATGGGCTGTGGTTGATAAGCAAGCTGGTCCTTTGCAGTAAAATGTATTGATCATAATACTAATATTTACATCAGAACTGAGTGGGAAATATTTGGGAAATAATGTCAGTTCAAAAGAGGAAGATGGCTAGCTCTTGATCAATTCTTATTCTTGCAATTACAAAAAATTCACCCACAATATTCTGTCCTTTGAATGTTTTTAGGTAATCCAACAAGCAAAAATAATACAGTCTTTGTAAAAGATTCCATATCTATACTACATTAATTTTAAAGAATCTAGGTTAATATAATTAATTTAAATATATGAACCTAAATGTGTTGACTTTTTTTCTGAACATAGTCTGAAATCTATTCTCACGGAAGCAAGACTGCAGTAATCTCTCACAAGACCGCAGGAGAGGAAGGTGACTCTGATAAGGTTGGAGGATGGCTGCATTGGTGGGAAGATTCCTGCTCAAGAAATTTGGAGTAAACTTTGAATCTCTAACCTTAGTAAACACTTCAGAAACACTGATTTCCCATCGGTAAAATGACAGTGCTGCATTAATTAACTTCTAAGTTTTCTGTCTCTGGGAAATAGGTGAAGTGTTGATGAAAAGAGATGAAAATCAGAGATAGATTGCTGAGTGGACTTTTAGTTTCCCTTCCAAATAGCTCCTCTCACCAGAGCTAAGTGGCAAGAACGCAGGGACGGGAGGGAATCCAGGAACACGGGATGCTTCTTACCTTCCAGCTGGTAACTGAGGACAGAAGAGAATAAGGGCGTGGTGTTCTAAACGTATTATAGGCAGCAGCTACTTAAAAGCCAGACTAAGTGATGTGTTCTACCAATAGATCATGCAAAAATATCTAAATCTTTTGGGTTTCATTTGCAGTTTGAGAGGGTTGGTCAGAAGTGCTGATTAAATCTCCTTCAGCTGAAACACTATCTTGGTTCTCTGATTTAGCCAGATACGCAATTTTATAAAGATATTTATGTGTTGGGTAATGTATGTTAGGTTTCCCATTTCTGAGGCACAATACTCAAGCCAATACCCACAACATAAAGGAGGAGAGATTTCACTTAGTCACAGCTCAGAGGATCCATGGCTGGCAGGTTCCATGGCAGGAGCACCATTCTGAAAAGGTGTGGCAGAGCAGAGATGCTTAGTTCACGGTGGCCAGAAAACAGGGCAAGGCAACAGCGCCACATAGTCAGCTTCGATCACAGCAAAGACCCTACCTTTCTGGTATCAGCTTTCTAAGTTAGGTAGATTTCCCACTAGGGAAACGAAATACTCAACATCCACAACTTAAAGGACAAAACACTTAATTTAGTTTGTTCTGATGATTCGGTCTACGGTCAACAGACTCCAAGACAGGAAGGACACTATGGCTGAAAGACGTGGTGGAGAAAAGACAAGTCACGCGGCAGCCTGAAAGTAAGTGCCGGAGAGGAAGGAGCCGGGGATGAGATACATTCCGCACGGCCCCACATCCATGACCCAGCCAGACACACTCGGAGGATTCTCCAATGATCTCTGGGTAAAAGAGAAGAAGGAACAGCAGGAGCCGGGGCCCCAGTGCCCATGAGCTCCCCCAACTCAGTGCTGAAAAAAGGAGTTCCTCTGAGGTGGGAGAGAAAGACAAAGCTTTGATATAGGATAATAAATAAGAAGACAACTCAGCTAGACTGAAATTCAGGGTTTAGAAGGCGGGAGAGGGGAAACCAGTCCACGACTGGAACACAGCACCCCACTTCACAAATCCTAAACCAGACCCAGCACCTAAACCCTCTTGGGAAAAGGTTAAACTGAGGGGTGGACCTAGGCGGCCCCGTAGACAGTGTAAATTGTTAAATAAACCCACAGTGAAGATAGTCTCGCCCCTGGATACATCAAAGTATACAACTCCAACTTAGGGCCTCAAAAAATAAAAAATAAAACAGGGTGAAACGTCCAAGCTATGCACCAGCACTTCCATCCCCGGAGCTGGCAAGCGCGAAGATACCGCGAGAGAGATGCTTCCCCTAACGCGATCTTTTTATTAAATAATAACAACAATAACAAGCTGCTATTTCTCTCACATACAGTGGGAGTGTGGTACATGGAATATTCAGCGCCCTACCCACAACTGTCAGCTTCCTGTCATGGTAGGAGGGAACACCCACGGAGAAGGGCAGAAGTATTTCTCAGTTCTCTGACAAAATCAAGAAACACCGGCAGCCCTGTGGTTGGGAAACAGGAGAAAGAGTGCCCTCTTGTGGATTTGGCAGGTGAAGCTGAAACCAATACCAAGGATCAGGACCCTCCTTTTGGCCATATAATAAGCAAGAAATATCCGCAAAAGGAAATGTCTGAGTTACTTTTTCTCATTGCTGAGACAAAGTACCTAAGACCCAAAGTTAAAGGCGGAAAGGTTTATTTCAGCTCATAGTTTGTAAATGTTTCAGTTCATAGCTAGCTGGATCGATGTCAGAATAGTGTGGCAGGGGGGAAGTGCAGAGGAGAAACTGTTCATGGTGGGCAGAAGGCAGCAAAGTGGCACGAGGCTCTTGGGCAGGGTGGGTGGGGATCTAGGCGCAAGCCGTAACAAGGAGACACTTAGAAGTCCAACATACTTACCTCCAAATTGATCAAGATAATTAGATCCAGAGAGCTCTGCAGGGAACAAGCCAAAGCTCAAAATAATGATACTATCTAGACGGAACAGCAGTCTTCAAGATTTTGGACATACACTCCTCTCTACAGGAGAAAATTGTGCAACTAATGAAAACCAAACAGTGACAGCGGTGAAGAGGGAGTTGTAGAGAACTTGGTTACAGCTATACCAATTATGTGAAAGTTTTTCCTCTTATTTCTATGGTTATTTTGGCAATTGTGGTTATTTTAACATTGTTAATGTGCTGGATTTGGGATATTCTGGTTGGTTGTTGGTGTTCCTGTTCTTTTTTGTGTTCCATTCTTTTTGTTTTGTTGTTTTTATCCTCTGTTTTAATCTTCTTATTCTTCTTTCTTTTGGTTCTTCCTCATTGGTATTAGATAATCATATCCTAAGTTTCAAGGGTTTCCCATTTGACCTCCTCCCCCTCTTCCCTCCTATCTTTCACCTCTCCTCCTCTAAATCTCTCTCCCACCTTAGAGGAACCAAACAAAACTACCAACAAACATATTAACAGTCAGCAGCAATCTCACAGTCCTCCCAATCTCCTAATATATTTCTACTCATCTGCATACATCTTGTTGACTATACCAACAGTCTCCCAAACTGTCTGAAGGCCAGACCTTTTCCACAAAGAGATAGATAGAGAGAGAGAGAGAGAGAGAGAGAGAGAGAGAGAGAGAAGGAGAGACATGAGGAAAAAGGCAATTAAAGGTCCCCAGGGTCTCTCACTTCACATAAATCACATTCAAGAGACACAGATAAGAGGAAAGCAAACACCAGGCAGCAGAACTGTACCATGTGCTTAAGGGATTGCTAAGGAAACTTGGCAAGTTCAAAGAGGACATAACCCAAAAAACAATGGAACTGACATAGAAAATGACCAATGTGGATACAGGAGAAACAAACAAAGAGTTGAAAGAACAGAGTAAAATGATTCAAAACACGAGTGGCAAATTTACCAAGGGTACACACTTTGTGAAAAGGTATTAGAAAGAAATACCAGCAATAAGAAACTGTCTAGAATTTATAATGCAGAAATGACCAATGTAAAGAGGTTTCTGAAATTGAGGACAAAATGGAAAATCAGAGCTAATTCCTCATAGATGCCTTAAAACTTATGAGAACAAGAAAAATTCATCTAATAGCTATTAGATAACACTAAGAAGACTGACCTAAGGTTAACTGAAGTTAAAGGAAAATTAGAAGACAGCATACAGAATTTAAAAATCTGTTTCCAGAAATAATAATAACACACTAAACTTTTCAAATCTGAAGAGAAATTTCAAAATACAAGTAAATGAATGAACACCAACGGAATATGATATAAAAGAAGCTCTCCATGACAATTTTTATCAAGATTCCAGATAGCCAACAAAAAAACAGAATCTTAAAAGCTGTGAAAGAAAATTTAAAAATCATGTATAAGGATAGAGTCATCAGGGTTAGAAAAGACATCTGAACACAAACTGTAAGGGCCAAGAGAGGTTGGCCTCAAGGGTTTCAAGTCCTAAAAGCAAGCAATGTGCAACCTAGACTAATATATTTTTTAAAACAGCATTTCAAACTCGAGGGAGAAATAAGAACATTTCACGATAAAGAATATCTTCACATACATAAATACCAAACCAGCTCCCTAACACTTACTTAATAATATCCTACATAGCCAGGCGTGGTGGCACACACCTGTAATTCCAGCACTTGGGAGGCAGAGACAGGAGGATCATTGCAAGTTCAAGACCAGCCTGGGATACAAAGTGAGATCAAGGCCAGTCTGAACTGCATAGCAAGGCCCTGTCTCAAAAAAACAAAAACAAAAAAATAATAATAGTATCCTACATAGAAACAGTAAAATCAACAGAATCAAAGAGTCAGATGGAATGAATACATCAACAAGCTAAGCAAAAAGGAAAAAAATAAAGGAACCAACTAGAGTGAAAGAACGGAATGACAGGAATAAGTCAGTACCTTTCTGTAATAACTCTCAATGTAAATGGGCCCACTCCTCACTTAGAAGACACAAATTGGCAGACTTTATCAAAAAACAGAACCTAAAAGTCTGTTGCATTTAACAAACTCATCTAATCCAAAAAGCAATTCATAGAATAAAAATCAAAGCATGGGAAACAATATTTCACGCACGAGGACCCTGAAAGCAAGCCGTGGTAGAAATCTTATTCTCAGATAAAGTAAACCTCCAGCTTAAACTGATCAGAAGAGGAAAAGAAGGTCACTACATGTTAGTAAAGGGAGCAATCTAAGAGAAAGAGATAACAATTATAAATATATATGTACTGAATATCACAGCACCTAGTTTCATAAAATAAATACTGTTGGACAGAAATAACCAAATGAACACAAACACCATCATAGTGTCCGGCCTCAATACCCCACTTTCACAAAGAGATCACTTAAACAAAGAAACAACAACAAAAGACCAGATCTAAACAACACACTTCAACAAGTCTAAATACATATCTACAGAGTGTTCTAGCCTACTGTAACCTAATACACATGGAACTTTCTCTAAAAGAGCCTACATAATAGTCCTCAGAGCCTGCTTAAATTTAAAAAACAAATCAGAATCACCCCATGTATACTATCAGGTCATTGTGCATTGAAATTAAAATTAATCACAAAAGAAAACCACAGAAAATTTATAAATATGTGGAAACTTAATAAAATACTCCTCACCAGGCATGGTGGTACATCCTGTAATCCCAGCACTGAGGCAGGAGGATTGTTGTAAGTTCAAAACCAACTTGGGCTACAAAGTGAGCTCAAGTTCAGCCTGAACTGCAGAGTGAAACCCTGTCTCCAAAAGACAAATTGAAATCGAGATGGAAAAAACAATACGAAAAATCTATGCATCAAAGAGCTGGGTTTGTTGTTGTTGTTATTATTGCTGTTGTTTGGTACCAGGAATTGAACTCACAACCTCAGGCTTGCCAGGCAGGTGCTAAGCTATATCCCTGTCAAAAAGTTGGTTCTTTGAAAGAATAAACAAAACCAGGTAAACACTTAGCTAAAATTACAAAGAGAAGGAAAGTAAAGACTCACATTAATTCAGTTAGTAATGAAACAGATGGAATCACAACACACACTGCTGAAACCCTAGAAGTCAGTAACTATTAGGAAAAATTATACTTCAACAAATTGAAAAATCCTGAAGAAATTGGCAGATTTCCAGACAAGAATTATCAAAATTAAACAAAGAAGATATAAAAATTCAGAACAATCCAGTAACAAGCAATAAAATCCAGCAAGTTAAAATAAAACTATGAACTAAGAAAAGTTTAGGACTTTATAATTCACTGCTAACTACTGCCAGACCATCAAGGAGGTGATAATACCCGTGCTCCTCAAGCTTTTTAATGAAGCTGCATGGGAAGGAGTGCTCCTAAACTAATTCCTGGAACCCACCCTCACTTTGATCCCAAAACCTGACAAGACCCAACTGAAAAAGAAAACTACAGGCCAATCTCGTAATGAACACAGATACAAAAATCCACAGTAAGATATTAGAAAATAGAATGTAGCAAATCATAAAAAGGATACACACCATGACTAAGTAGGTGTCTTGGTTACTTTCTCTCTTGCTGAAAATACCTAGTGCCCAAAATAAAGGAAGGAAAGGTTTATTTAGCTTAAGTTTGTGGAGTTTCAGTCCATACTTGGCTGGTTCTGAGGCAAAGTGGCACATGGCAGAGGGCAAACGTTCAGGGCAGCAGAGCACAGCAAAATCAACCAGCAAAAGGGAAGAATGGAGGCCAGGCAGCCTCTTTCCTTCCCTGACATTGTAAACAGGTTCTCACACAATTTCCGTGTCCTTCTCTTCCACAGGCTCAGGGTGTATACAAAGTAAGCACCCTGGCTTCCTGCTGAGTCACTCAGCCAAACCTCTACACTCCCCAAGTTGACACAATGTATCAACCATAACAGTAGGTTTCATCACAACATCAAACAAAATCCACAGCCCTTCATGACAAAAATCCTGATGAAAATAGATATAGAAGGATTTTACCTCATGCTGATGAAAGCATTTATGTGAGACCAAGGCCAACATCATATTAAATAGGGAGAAGCTAAAAAAACATTCCCTCTCAAACCAGGAGCAAGACAAGGATAGGCACTATGACCCCCCTTACTTAATACAGTATATGAAACATTAGAGCAGGCAGGCAAAAGAAACAGATAAAAGGATCCCCTGCCACCTTATCTGTAGTTCAGTTTTTGTACTGTTCTTGTGCTGCTCTGTGTCTGTTTGTTGGTGTTTTTGTTCTTTTACTTTTAAAATAAAAAAAAATAACCAGATAAAAGGAGAAATTATGGGAAAGGAAGAAATCAAATTATCATTATTTCATGAGTCATTTGTAGGTAAATGGATCTACCTTGAGAGCATAATTTCAAGTGAACTAAAGCAGACATACAAGTATAAATATCTCCTTGTCTCCCTTGTATAAGAAATCTTAACAGGAGCAAAGGAGGGTGTAGGGGGAAGAGAAGGAAGGGAAAAAGGGATTTTATAAAAAATAAAATGGAGGGTTAAAAATGGAATCAAAGCATTTGCAAATGAGGAGGGAGAGAAGGGTTGAAGTGTTGGGAGGAGAATGGGGAAAAAAGAATTAAGATATATCACACACAGGTACAAATTCTCTATGATGAATATGATTATTAAGTATGGCAAATATGAATCTTTTCTATTAAGAAAAGAAAAGATTATCATTAATTATGGGCAACATGATCCTTTACCTAGAAAGCCCAAAACATTCCACCAAAAGATTTGTAGAGTACTCAGCATGGTGGTGCATGCCTTTAATCCCAGCACTGAGGCTGAGACAGGATTGTTGTGAGTTTGAGACCAGCCTGGGCTACAAAGTGAGCTCAAGGCCAGCCTGAACTGCATAGCAAGACCCTGTCTCAAAAAGAAGAAAAGAAAAAAATGACTTGTAGAATTTACAACCAAATTAAAAATGTGGCAGAATACAAAATCAACATGAAACTGAACACCAACAATGAAATCACCAAAGAAGACATTAGCGAAAACAATGCAATTCTCAGTAGCATGAAGAGCTGGATGTGATGGTGCACACCTGTAATCCCAGGCCTTGGGAGGCTGAGGCAGGAGGATCACAGTGAGTTTGAGGTCAGTGTGGACTACATGGGAAGACTCTGTCTCAACAAACAAAAGCAAAAAAAAAAACCCCAAAAAAATAGCATCAAGAAAAATTAAATATTTATGAATTAACATAATTAAGGAAGTGAAAGCCCTCTACAATGAAAACTACAGTATTCTATTAAAAGAGATCAAAGGAACTATCAATATGAAAACATACCTCCTGTTCCCGGATAGGCAAAACCAATATTGTCAAAATGGTCATACTTCCTAAACCAGTATACAGATTTAATGTAATACCAATCAAAATACCAGTAAAATTCCTCACATAACTAAAGAAAACAATCCTAAAATTCATATGGAACCAAAAGTGACCCAGAATTGCAAAGCAGTCCTGGAAAATAAGAGCAAAGCAGAAGGTATCACAATCCCAGGCTTCAAGTTATGCTTCAAAGCTACAGTAAGAAGAACAGCATGACATTGGCACCAAAATAGGTGTGGATCAATGGAACAGAACAGACAATCCAGAAACAGCAGACAGGCTGATTTCCACAGAAGACCCAAGAACTCTATTTAGGCCAAACAGAGTTTATTTAATTTAGACCTGTCACTGTACGTCCCCTGACTAGCAAGTCCGGAAATGTCAGCCCTTTCCACGTTTTTGTTCACCTTAAATACATTTTTGGTTTCTATGGTAGCAGAATGAAATGTCGCAGCTATTGACTCAGGTGACCACATGCTGATTTAGTTCCATGCAGGCAGGTCAGACCCTAGTCATAGGCGCAACCATAATGACATTAACATAATATACTCCCCTTACTCCATTCTGTTTGTTCCCCTTTTGACAACCATATATTTCCTTTATGGTTACAATGTTTATCTAGGGCCAAGGAAAGAATGAAACAACCCCGGCCAGGTCACAGATGGTTATCTGTCCTGGATGTTCTTTAAAGAGACATTCCATGGCAAAGTTAACTCTTCACAACCCATCTGAGCTGTTTCTAAAGACGTGTTTGGGGCTTATACTGAGACTAAGACTGCTCTAATTTAAGAATGATATGCTAAGAGTCGCCATCCCCTACAAAACAACCCCAGGCACATTCAGCCACCTGATCTTTGACAAAGAGGCCAAAACCTTACACTGGAGGAATGATAACCTCTTTAGTAAATGGTGCTGAGAAAACTGGCTCTCCACATGCAAAAGATTAAATCTAAATGCATATCTCTTACCATACACTACACTAAAACTGAAAACGATCAATGATCTAAATATTAAAACAGAAACACTTAACCTACTAGAAGATAAAATAGGTAAAACTCTTGAAGTCATAGGCATAGGCAGGGACTTTCTCCACAGAACTCCAACTGCACAAGAAATAACATCAAAGGGTCAACAAATGGGATTTATCAGATTACAAAGCCAAGGAAGCAATGAACAGAGTAGAAAGACAACATGAACAGAGGGAAAAGCTTTTGCCAGCTACACCTCAGACAGAAAATTAATATTTATAACATCTAAAGAACTCAAAAACTTAGACTCCAAAAACCAAAAGCACAGACAATGGGCAATTGAAATAATTAGATCTTTCTTAGAAGAGGAAATATAAATGGCCAATAAATACAGGAAAAATGTTCAATATCACTGGCCACAAGAGAAACGCTAATTAAAACAACCCTAAGATTTCATCTTATGGCAGGAAGAATGGCAATCATCACAAAACTAAATAATAAACACTGGTGAAACTGCAGTGAAACAGGAACCTCCTACATTGTTGATGGGGTTGTACAACACAGTCAGTATGGGGAGTCCTCAGAAAACTAAAGATGGAAATTTCACATCATCCAATGAACCCCTTCTGGGCATCTTTCCAAACGAGTTAAAGATATCACATCTTACCCAAAAGGTCAACATGTGATCCAAAGACATATTACAGTGAAATATGTATGCCAATGTTTATAACAGCACAATTCATAATGAGCAAACCTCAAAGCATCCTATGTGTCCATCAACAGATGAATGCATAAAGGGAATGTGGTATTTACACGTAATGGAATACCACGTGGATAAATTTGAGACATTTATAGGAAAGTGGATGCAACTTGAAAACATAATGTTAAGTGAAATAAATCAGAAATGTAAGGTTAAATTCTGCATAACCGCTCTGCTAGCAGTAACCCAAAGTACAAAGTATAGAGCGAGATAAAAGATGACAGGAAACAGGAAGATAGATTTTTTTTTTTTCAGATGGGAAGGAGAGCAAGAGATGGAGGGGAGAAGAGGATCTGGAAAGAACCAAGACGTGCTCTGCACATGTCACAGTTACCCACAGCTAATGTATCATTATGTGTTGTAAACATGAACCAAGACAATGAAGCCAAACGAACCTGTAGGAAGGGGATCTGGAGATGGAGGGAGGGAGGAGGAAGGGGACGGAGGAGGGTTAAAAGAATCAAGGCATGTTAAATAAATGTACCTATTCCCTAAGGCGAGTGTGAACATTACACAGTCGTTGCTCACTATGTCACAGTTCACTTACTGTGGCTTCACTGTATGGTGGGATTTTTAAAAATATATCTAATTTTGTATCATGGAGTTTTTGCTATGTAGTGGGCTCTTGTGATATATAGGTATTCATATAATATTTATGATTTTAATTATTTTGCTTAAAAAGTTTTAAAAATATAAAAATGCTCATTCGAACATATTAAGAGAATATTAAATAAAAAAACTATAGTATGTATTCCATCAGCGGATGAATACTGTACTGTACATGATGGAAATGCAGTACACTGCTACCACTTGCACAAGTTTGCCAAGACGAGACTGTCCGCAGCACGCTACTGGCTGATGGAATGGAAGGCGATCAGCCTCAGCACTGCGCTCTGTATCCTGGGCACTGGTTGGCTTAGTGACTGTAGCATCAGTGCGTTTGCGCTCCCGCACTGTGCCCATATGTTCAGCATCTTTCCTTGTCCACTTCACGTTGAGGACCCATATAGAATTTTACATGTTGTTAAAATTACATATGTTTGAGTGTAGAAAGTGTTTAAGAGCATATGAAGAGTTTATAAGAGTGTGGGAAAGGTTAATAAGAGAGGGGGAACGGTTTATAGGGGTGTGGGAAGTGTTTGTAAAGCCTTAAACTATATATAAATAATAAAATAAATATAACACCGCTACTTCATAGATTTTCACTTATTGCAGAGGTCTCTGGAACGTAACTCTTGTGATAGGTGAGGGATCACTGTATGCTATAAACATGCTAATGGAAAAAGTAACAGAGTCAATCAAATGGAGACTCTGCCCTATCACATTATCCCCCAATCATGTTGACATAGCTCTGCGCACACACCTTTTGTCTGATTTATAGTGCATAGACAAAGTGATAATAGTAATTATTGCCCTTAGCATTTACTGAAGATTTTCAAACATCAGACATTTATTACTATTATTATCTCATCATTATTATCATTATCAATATTATTATTACCACTATCATTATTATTCTTGCTTTGCTGTGCTAGGGATCAAACCCAGGGCCTTGTACAAGGTAGACAAACACCATAATACCAGTGTGTATCTGCAGCATCTGCATTCGGCATTTTAAATATATTCCCCCCATTCTTGGCTCTCTACAGCATAATAGTTTCAGTTTTGCAACTGAGAAAAGTGATTCATCATAACATAGATATGTACCTTGTATACACATGCATATTCTTCCTTTATTCATGCCAGCATTCTGTCATGGTGTCAGGAGCCTTATTTAAATTATAAAAAGCAGTTATCTATTGTTTTAAAACCTGCTTTTAGAACTTGATGTGTGTTGACAGGCCCCCCAAAAAAGTCTGTACCAGTTTAGACTGCTATAAACACTGCATGAGTCTACGTGTTTTCTGACATCACACAAACACTATTAGCATCCTTTGTATTATTAGCCAATTTTATGGTACTGTTAATAATATCTTATTTTTAATTATATTACTCATACTCATGAAGCTGATAAGTCCTTCATATTCTTACAGACTGTTTCTGCTACTTTTTCTTTGGAATGGTTTGTTCTCAGAACCTTAGGCTGTGGAACAAAGTGTCACAAATCTTACACTGTGATTTTCATCCAAAATTACATTGCAAGTGAAAATACTCAACTGAAGGCAATTAAGAAAAATTTGAGCAATTTTAGTGTCTCAGCTTTTGGAAGTTATACTAACACAGGATTTAACTGCTCTTGGTGTCTTTCAATTCTTATATTTGCCAAAAATATAGGAGGCATGGCATAGTTGAGATATCAGATATATAAGTAACAGTCCCATAATATATGAGCGCCCAGGAGGTATTGTAAAAAATTCCATTTGAGTAGATGGGATTTTTTCCAGTTGAGCAACTGTTTTAAGTTACATGTGTGCTCTCTCCCAATCACACTTACTGGGTCTTAGCTGCTGTGAATGCTGCCTACAAAGAGGTCATGAATGCCCCTTTTACAAAAACATTGCCCTCTGTGGATAGGAGCCACATGTGTAGGAAGGTTATGGCTAATTCCCATCAGCCCACAGCCAGAATTAATCTATTTGAGACAGAAGAGTGAACTCTTCATTTTATGGAGAGAAAGTTTAGTGGTTTGATTTGTGTTCTACCTCATCACCAGAAGATCAGGTCAAGGAGTGACCTTTGCTAGGAACAGTAACTCTGGCTGGCATTTTCTCTTCACCATCTGCTTTCCTCAGTCCCTGCTAAGTTTCTACCTATCATGAGTCATGGATTCCTGTCCCAAGCTGTGCTTGTAGAAACCTGGTATAAGACAATGAGGGTTAGGATGAGGCATGTGATCTTTCAGGTAATCCTTGTTATGTGAGTGGATATTTAACATTCAATGTATCAGAAAAGAGATGAGTGTTTCATGTAGGTAGAATAAGTAAGGGAAGACACTGAGGCAGTAACCATCAGATGCCTTAATGTAATAAAATATAAGAAATTTCCTGGACATCATGGAGCAGGCCTGCCCTCCTTACCCCTCAACAGTCTGAAGCAGAGAAGTTGCAAGTTCAAGGCCAGCCTGGGAAACTTAGCAAGACCATGTCTTAAAATAAAATAGATAGAGAAGGGAAAGGAAGGGAAGCAAAGGGAAAGAGGGAAGGGAAGGGAAGGGAAGGGAAGGGAAGGGAAGGGAAGGGAAGGGAAGGGAAAAGAGATTAATATAATACAATGTATAAGTAATAGAATAGATATAGGACTAGAGATATAGCTCAATGATAGAGTACTTGCCTAGCATGTGGGAAGCCTGGGATTCAACTTTGAGTGCTGGGGGGAAAAAAAACAAAAATTGAAGAAGAAAGGAAAAAACAAAATTGGGAGTTACAGAAAGAAGTATCCCTTAGACTTCAGGACTCAGGGACTAAATAGACAGTAGTCTTAGTTAGGACTAAACATGGCTTAAATTCCCCCAATGATAGCCAGAATCCAACTCCTTGACTCTTCAGTAATTGACATTGAGTCTTGGGAAATTATATACATTACTGGGTAGAGATACAATAAATGTGATTTAATGTTTTAATGTGGCATAGAAAGATGCTGTTTGGAGAGATCCGGGGAAGATGGCGACCAGGTGAGCAGCAAGGGAGCGAACCTCCTTAATAAACACCACCAGCTCGAGACAGACTTGGCGAGCGTGAATGCCAGGACCTCGGCTGGGAAGTTTAAACTGGGCGTATTTCTCTGAGATGCCGGGGGAGATGTGGTAGGGCGAACCAGGCTGCCGGGGCGAGACGTGGGAAAGCCCCAGACGCTGGGAGCCAGGGACGATCAGTGCGGGGAAGAAGCTTGGCTCGGTCCAAGCGCAGTGGGAGCGCGGCCGCCTCGGTCCCTCCCGCCTCCCGAGCCGGTGCAGCCCCCCGGCGGCTCCCGACAGAGATCGGCTTGCTAGCGGCGGAGACGCCCGGCAATCCCACGTTTCGCGCGTGTCGGGCGGGCAGCGCGGAGAGCCCCAAGCGCCGGGAGCGGAGAGAAAGATTTACTGGGTCCTAGCGCCCTGAGAGCACGGACGGCTCAATCCCTCCCGCCTCCCGAGCCGGCGCAGCCTTCCCGGCGACTCCCGACAGAGATCGGCTCTCTGGCGGCGGCAACGCCCAGCGGTCTCACGTTTCGTGTGCATCGGGCGGGCCGCGCAGAAAGCCCCAAAGGATAGACTGGCACCTTGGAACCTTCATGCTTGCAGGGACTCCAATAACTGGTGAGATATCGGCGCTCGCGACCAGATCACCGAGTGGGGGAGGAGATCCATCCCTATACCTGCAGGGAACCCTGGGAGGGTGGGGGAGCAGTCTTACACACCTCACCCAGGTCACTAGGTAGGGAGTATCTAACCAATATCTGTACAGC